>JAMYHX010000627.1:0-20575 GCA_025529335.1 Rhizopus sp. PT2906
CGAACCAAGAGAGACCAAGAACCAGCCTTATCGTTTGTACCAGAAGCACGTCCACCACCGAAAGGTTGTTGACCGACGACAGCACCAGTACACTTGTCATTGATGTAAAAGTTACCAGCAGTGTTACGAAGCAAGTTGGAGCCTTGGACGATGGCAGTACGATCCTTGGCAAACAAGGCACCGGTCAAACCGTATTCGGTGGTTTCACCGATGAGCTTGCAGGTTCCTTCAAAGTCGGCATCTTCATAGACGTAGATGGTGACAACAGGACCGAAGATTTCTTCTCTCATCGTCTTGGTGAACTTGTCCTTGGTGACGATCACAGTAGGCTCAACAAAGTAACCAACAGAATCATCACACTTGCCACCAGCAATCACTTCACAGTTGTCGTCAGCAATAGCGTGGTTGATGTATCCCTTAATCTTGTCAAAGGCAATCTTGTTGATGACAGGACCGCAGAAGTGTTGGAATTCATGAACGGGACCTTGAGTGATCTTGGCATGTTCTTCGACAATGACCTTTTTGAAGTCAGCAAACAAGGAAGCGGGAACGTAGACACGAGAACAAGCAGAGCACTTTTGACCTTGGTATTCAAAGGCAGCACGGATGGTTTGCAAGGCAGCGTGACGAACACCAGCTTGGTCAAGATCAGGGTGGAGCAAGTGATAGTTCTTACCACCAGTTTCACCAACGATACGAGGATAGCTCTTGTACTTTTCAATGTTGTTACCGATATCCTTCCACAACTTGCGGAACACATGAGTAGAACCAGTAAAGTGGAGAGAAGAGAAATCGGGGGTGGCAATAGCATGACCACAGATTTCTTGAGCATCACCAGGAATGAATTGAATAACACCAGCAGGGAGACCAGCTTCTTCCAAGATTTGGTAGACAAGATAGTTGGAGAGAACGGCGCAAGGAGAAGGCTTCCAAAGAACAACGTTACCCATCAAGGCAGGAGCAGAAGGCAAGTTACCGCCGATGGCAGTAAAGTTGAAAGGAGAAATAGCCAAGACGAAACCTTCAAGAGCACGGAATTCGGTACGGTTCCAGTTACCAGGAGCGTTCTTGGGAGGCTGTTGGGTATAGATCTCTTCAGCATATTTACAGTTGAAACGCCAGAAATCACAAAGTTCTGCAGCAGCATCAATTTCAGCTTGCCAGATGTTCTTGCCTTGACCGAGCATAGTAGCAGCCATGACCTTGTATCTATCGACGTTTTAGATATACATATTTTCTCTCTTTCCATTGTTTGTTCTTACCTGTATTTAGTAGACAATAAATCAGCAGCCTTCAAGAAGACAGCAATACGGTCATTGAAAGGAAGAGCTTCCCATTGAGCCTTGGCAGCCAAAGCTCCGTCAATGGCCTTTTGAGTATAAACAGCATCTGCTTGATGATATTTGGCAACGACCTTCTTGTGATCAGAGGGGTTCAATTGATCAGCAGTCTTTCCACTATAGATCTTTTCACCATTGATAACCAAAGGGACTTCAACAGGACCTTGTGCCATCATTTCCTTGAGAGCAGCTTCCAACTTGGCTCTTTCGGGTGAACCAGGAGCATAGTTGAGCTATTGTTTATAAGTAAAAAAAAAAAAAAGAGAGACTAAGCATATTCATCATCAACTTACCATAGGCTCATTGTGGATTTCAGGTAACTTGAAATGAGCAAGAGAAGGAGTAACAAGGGCACTAGCCATTTTTTTTTCTGTTGTTTTGTTGGAAAGAAAAAGTAGAAAATGCGGAAGTGGGGGGGCCTTTTTATTCGTTACGGGAATACGAATCTTCTTTTTGATTGGATCGCCCCACTCGGTTACACTGGGTCTAAACCCAAATATAGCTGCTACGTCAATACCATGCAGAGTGTCCTTTTAAGTGATTATTTGTATTGCAGGATAGTTCTATTTCTGGTCACATAGAGTCAAAACATATAAATAAAAGGCATAAATAAAGCCAAAAGATCAAGACTGAGTAAAAGGTAATGCAATACATTGTTTACCATAATGAGCTCATCTGTCAAACAGGTCCATGCAGAGGCATCTAAATCGGAAATTGAAACATAGTGGGTTTTAAACTGTGGGAAGAAAACCAAACTCTAATTTTATTAGGGACGATTGTTCAAGTCATAAAATTGATTCAAGAGACCCACAACGTTCTTCTTGGTCGATTCTTCTTCCTCTTCCTCTTCTTCTTCTTCTTCATGATGTTGTTGATACTGGAAATGAGGTGTACTAGGCTCAAATGAATCACCCAAATTGCTTGGAATACCATACTTATTCAATCTTATCGGAGATGGTTCATCTTTTGTAATGTCATTTTGTCTCCTCTGATTTTTAAATCTTTCTAGCCTTGATAGATAAAGCGAACCAGCCATATCATTTGGTATCCAATGAGGATGATTAGCCTATTATATATACAAGATTAGATATCGAATGATAATCCATAATCATTTGCCATACCTTAAAGTTGAGAAAACTCTTTTCCATCTTGCCTTCGTTGCTTAAATAATACTCATCCTCTACAAGCACGCCTTCGACCCCATATCTCGGATTGCCATGCTTTTCAAAATCAAACTGCGCAAAACTGCAAACATAACCAAGTCCATTGACATGAACCGTAAATTCCCTAAAGAAATCGATGATCTGTTCGGCACTTTTAGGAAGTGAGAAGCAAAGAACAAGTGGTGCAAAGAGCACACTTGTTAGTTCCTGTAAGAACAATCCAACCTTGTAATCAAACAAAAGACAGAAATCAGCCCGCACCTGATCCGTATGTAGCTTATGCTTCCATTTAGATGGTAAATAGTGTGTGTGTTCAATCACTTGCTTCAGTGTCCTTTCCGGGTCAAAAACTTGTTTCTCATCCGGAATCATGCCACGTGTGACAGCAAAGATCGTACCTGTGACGCCAAGGTAGAACAAGACGGTACCGTTGGGCGTAATTTCAAAATTAAGTAGCGCTTCAGAGTCAAATAAACTAAAAAGAGCCAACACACCAGCAAATGAGCCAGCAATAAATGACGCGAATCTATAAAAATATATAAGAGAAAATAAAGAAAAGTATATATTCATATACCTCGCAAAAAGAATCGTCTTTTCCTTGGGGAATTGATTAACATACAAGTTGGCGTATTCATAGCTTTGATTGATTCGTTTATCAAACAGATGAGGCAATTCATTAAACTCTCGAAACTTCCATTTGGCAAAAGGAGAATAGGTCCTTGATCCAATTCGACTTGGATCCTTGTGATATTCCTAATAATAAAAATGAGTTTTTATAATATATTATTCACTATTCAATTTACCTCAAAATACTTGAAAAAGAAAAAGAGGAATAAATAGATAAATATGAATGGTGCTAAAACACAGTTCAATAATCCCATGAAGATGAACCTTCGTTTGAGCCTAATCAATAGAGAGTACATGTTTATTCATTCTATACTCAATTCACTATCTTTACTTACCCTGCCACTAATATCTGTTTGTTCTTTTCCTTTAGAAATCTCTTTCTAATCTGTCCTCGCTGATCAAATACGAAATCAAGCAAACAAAAAGATAAATTCCATTGAATGTCCTTTGTGAATAGTTGTCGATGCCTTAGATAAGGTAAAGGAATTGTCAGGTTGAATATATCCTTGTTGAAGAGGGCAATCAAATAATTCTCTTTTCTCATGATCCTACTAGCCACGTCATGCTCTGTCAATCGTATGGGTGATTGCTCTGATGTATTAGGGTTGGTCTCTCTGATATCAATGATTCGATCGAGTACTGTTTGCCATGAAACGGTCTGCATATCCTCCTATTACAAATATATAAGAAACATAATAATCCCGTTCATAAAGACTCTATACTTGCATCAGGTATGTTCAATAGAATGGTATAGAAATTGTACATTTCTTTGAGTGCAGGTATATCTGTAACAAATCGGATCGCTTGCCACAGCCACCATAGGACAAACATAATTAAATATAAAAACTTGGTTGTAGATAACTTGGATAAGCATTGAGGGACAATCACTTGATCAAGTGAATGACTTGAGGGTATCTCTGAGTAATTGACGCAGCCAACGAGAAAAGTAGAAAATACAATCATGAAGGAGAGTGTTCTATAGGTAAAGGTGAGTGATAGTCGTAAAATAAAAATAAAAAGAGTTACAATAAGTTGAGTAATCTTGCTAGTAAAATACAATATATTCCTTTGCCTTGATAATAGTCGTATACTCTTTGAAAGAAATAGTCCATATTCTCGACATTAGCCCATCTCCACATTGTCCTATCTTCTATTGATACATGGTCTCTAGTTGATAACAGTGTTGGTCTATCGTTTTTCGGTCTTTCTAGAATAAGTGAAGCAGGTGCTTCCAAATCTTCGTCTTCTTCTTCAGATAAGTGATTCAATATCAACTCTTCTTCAGAGTCATTTCTAAATAACCTTGAACTCGACATTGAAAAGAGAGAGAGAGAAAAAAAAAAAAAAAGTCGGTGCATCCATGTGTAATCGGGAAATGAATTGGTAGCATAAATATTGCTGTGTGACTGAATCACGCATACATCGCCATGAACGGTTAATTACAGAAATAATGAAATCCCTTAATTAAACGGCATTGTTTGACTTATTAGATAATAGTTCATTATCCTCGCTTATTACGTCCTTTTTGATATAAAAAGGGCCTTTGATTATCTTTCTTTCTTTTTCTTTATCCATTATGAAGGCCATTTTTACATTATTGACTTGCTTAGTTATCTTTGTCATGCTTATAAAAGCAGATGAAATTGATATCCTTCAACCCAACAGTTCAAGTATTTTTCATCCAGGAGATGAGATGACTATAGAATACATGGGTAAGTTCTAAATAGTAAAATATAATAAAGATGATGCTCAATCTTCGACAAGTTAAACACATAGGAATGACCAAGATTTGGGACACATTTACTACTTTAACCCATGATAATAAAACTATCCAAGGATTTCCTGCTCATCAAAATATTGGCTATAATAGAAATTACTTCAGCACCTGGATAATTCCAAAAGATGTACCCAATGGTACTTTTACCTTGATGATCGGTGGAAAGTAAGTTGACTTTTTTTTTTTCCTTTAATTATTTAGACTTACAATCTATATAGTATCACTTATCTTTGCTCTAATGATTCTAAACCACCTTACAAGCATTGTCAAGATGTCATCTATCAGAGTTCTACGTTTACCATTTTAAAAAATAACTGAATGGGAATGTATTAAATAATACCCTTTAAACTCACTTTGGTCTCTTTTTTCTTTGCTCTTTCAAAAACTTTTTAATGAAAGGATAATCTCCTTTTTTCTTTCTCTTCTTTTTTCTCTTCATCATGTCTCCTTCTTCTCCTGTAAGGCTTATTATATTTTTTGACTTGTAATTGATTATTGTTATTTTAGGCATCTGAGATTGAACAGAATGTATCTAAATTACTTCAAGCAACTAAAAAGCTACTTGAATCATTAACCGCTTGGTCATTTGGAGAATTATCCGACAACCAAGTTCATCAAGATTATCAAGCACTAGATGCTCACTTTAGTCATATATCACGAACCTTTGAACTTTTGTTATTACCCATGGAGTAAACAATCAATTAGAATAGACTATCAATCTCTGTGTATGTGTTTGACTGATCTCTCTTTTTTTTTTCTTTACTCAAAAGAGACATGTGTCATTTGCCAAACGAATTATATGTTTGTCTAAAAAACACATTGTCTAAACCACCTTCATCTGAAGCACTTGAACAGGATTTACCTACAATCAAGGATTCTATTCTCAAATTACTTCATGGTATCAAAAAGAAACAAGCTATCCTTCGTGAACGACGTGAGCCCAAGGTCCTTTCACCTATACAAATCGACCTCACAGATCCTACCTCCAAGCAGGCGGTCGACAGACTGACTTCTCAAGACGATCTGACAGAAAGCTCAAAATGCATTAATAACAAACAAGGTAATCCTTCTTTGTACATAAAGATGCTTGAGATTAAATGGGCACACAAAAGGTAGATTCCGCCTTACCACTGTATCTGAAAAAGGGTAGTCGTATAAAGAAGGCAACAATTCGATCTCAGGATCTTATCCTGTCCAACCTAAGGCAATTGTTCGAACGTCATTACAATATGCTGGTGCCTGAATCGGTCATCTACATACTGGATCCTTGTTCGGGTGTTGAATATGAGCTGGAAAATGTGGATGATGTGAAGCCCTACTCCATCTTGTCGATAAAAGGTAAGCAAAAGAGAGAAAGAGTATTTTTTTTTTTTACTGATGCTTATATGCAGGCATGTCGGATCATCAACCTCTGTTGGATGAAATGAAAGATACGTTGGAGAAGATTGTGGAACAAGCGTTGAAGACATGGTTAAATAAGCAAACGACGTCAGACGAAGTGCAGTCATTACGTCAACAACTACATGCTACTCGTCAGGCATACGAAAGTTGTAAACAAAAGCTAGAAAACCAGGCACAAGACTTATCTTCAGAAACAGCCAAGGCGGAGATGGATGAAGGCAAAGAGATTACTCAGACGGCTGCCTACTTGGTCACCAGCCACTTAGAGGCCTTACAAGACAATGTTGATCAACTCAAGCATGACATTACCCAGAAACGATGTCGACCGAGCAAGAACCGATTGCAGCAGTGTCTGGATGAATCTAAGCTACTCGAGAAGGAAATGGAAGATCTCGAGGCATGTTTGAGAACATACAAGCCTCAATGGAAAAAGACGTGGGAGACCACACTTCAGGCGATCGTCAAGGAACAAAAGTTTCTTAAAGATCAAGAGAACCTTTTGATTGATCTCAAGGAAGATCATCGTGCTATCCTTGATGTACTCGAACAAGCTACTAAGATTGCTGAAATACATGAGCGAACAAAGCAACAGTCAAGTACACCGGAGTTTAGAGTGGCCCCTGCTGAAGAAGGGTTTGAAGGGATGGCAAGCGTGATGAAGGAGGTATCGGCGATTCGTGTGGACCATGATCGTCGATTGCGGGCTTTAGATCAAGCGGAGAAAATGAGAACCAAGGCACTGGGACAGAGCATTGATGCGTTCGAAAGAGAATTGACAAACTTTGTGGGATTAAAGAAGCTCAAACGGACAGGAGGAGCAGATGCAGTGGATAAACAACGAGAGGAGAAAGATAGAGCAATCATGAAGCAAATGTTTACTTGCATCTAACGTCATCTTCTGGTAGTTACTTCCTAATTTGTAATTTGCATGTATGACAATGTGATCTCCTGGTTAATAGAAATGACGTTAGAATAAAAATTATAGAGAGGACAAAAAATAAATAAAAAGGAGTGTCTTCTTTTTCCTTCTTCTTCTTGTACTTTTTTGTAAAGAATGAACTTTTCGACTATTTTTAATTATAACAATAATAAGCAGTCATCATTACCCGTCTTATTTGCCTCACAGACCTTTTGTGCGAGCTGTGGTGTCGATGTATCCCAATTCAGGTAAGTTTATATATTTACGTATTTTTCTCTTTATTTACATCTATTGTTTATATAGTCATGAGTTTTGGTGTAGATATGCTAATGGAAGTAGTAGCAGCGACTAGACGACCTTGTTTATATGTCTATGCACCACCCTTTATTTAAGCAACCGTTCCTTTCGTCGACCATATATATATATATATATACATTGTATAGAATCCTAGTTACATACCCTCTCTCGCTCTCTGTTTTTCTTTATTACGCCTGTCATCATCATTATTATTACTGTATAATTCACATGCATACCTTCTCTTTCTCTCTTTCTATATACATATATTCATTTATACTTGTATATGCATATTTCCTTCATGCTGCACCTGCACCTATTTAGAATAAAAGATAATTTCTTTATCTAGAAGATATGACATAATGACTTTTTGTGTGTAACAGAATAAAGATATCATGGTGACAAGTTCAGGTTCCGTTCCTGGAATTGCCTAGAAAACGCAGAGATTTCCAGAATATCATGTTCATTTTGTTGATAAAAACGATTGATGAATGTTTATGGAGCTGTTAAATGAGCATTTCAGCAAATAATGAAATGATTTAGCCGTAAATTTGAACAAAATACTCACCGATTTTAGATCTGTGAGGTAGATTAAACGCGTGCAACCCACCTTGTCCCAGCGCTCACTGTATCAGTTTGCGCTTTTTTTTTTTTTTAAATATCTTAGGCATCTTTTTTTTCAATTTGCTCTCAGCTGTAAAAGCTTTTTGCGTTCTTCACAGCACCAATTTGCACCTTTGGTAGCTCTTTTTCTTTTATTTATACTTTTGCCTATAAAAGCTTTCATCATGTACTCAATTGCTGAAAAAATAATAATGTTCGTACAGTTGCCGAATTGTAGACTAAAGATGTGGTTAGTGCTCTCTGAGCCACCTTTTTTTATTCGTAGTTTTAAATTAATAACAATAAAATACAAAGCTTTCTATACATCACTTCTAATAGGCAATATCTTAGCCAATTAAAATTGATGTTGCATTTTGATGAAAATAACTGATTTTATTTAATATAATGTCCTGTTGAGCGCAATAAAAGACCGCCCGGATGAGATCAAAAGGTCAATCATGGAGACTAAAAACCTCCTTTTTGGTGTCAAGGGTAAAAAAGTGAGAGTAATGTAAAAGAGAGAAAGTCAAAATGGCTATTGAAGATATTTTAGCAATTAAAAACAACGCCTACCTAGGGAAGCGATTTCCTGGGGAAGACAGCCAAGTTGAAGCTCATCTTACTCAGAAAGAATGGAACAAACGATCGACCAAGAGTCTGTATATCTGCAGATATTCGAGGACCCTTAGGGAGCTTATTAAGTAAAAAGGCAAAGGACATGGGGTCGGTAGTGGAAGGTACAGCCTGTGATGCATATGAAGACATTCAACAGCATGCGGCCGAGTGAACATACTGGGGGAGGGATGTATTGGGCACGACCATGCACGACCTTCAGGTAGCTAACTAAGGCACCGACGAATGTAGCGGCTAAGTTCTTGGTGTGTCATAAGTATCCATAAAATTGGATCAATTGCCAACTTGGAACGACACAGTGAAAGAAGCTTAGACCCATAACCCTTCATTCGTTATTGTAGGTACTGCTTCATGTACGCTTTCTTAACAGAGCGGAAAGTCCCTAATGTCAAATCATCAAGAGGCGCTGGTTGTTGTTTCCAAAGGGCTGTGTCAGAGAATAATCTAAAATACAATGAAAAAGAGAGATCTATGTATACTCTTTGATCTGAACTGAATCCAGGTACAATTTGATTCATTCTGTTATGGCTATGGTTAAAGCTGTGGTGTCTGACTTACTGCAACAATCTGGATAATTACTAGCTTATTCTAATTAGTTATTCTTATTGTAAAGACTACGTATCCGAATAGTGCTTATAAATCATTCTATATTCCTTCTTGACTACGCACAGACTCTGCCTTTACCTAGTATGGAAATCAGAATCTCCATTCATAAATCATGCTCATTTCAACTACTCTGAATGTCGATCAGGATAGGTGGCAACGATTGTTGAATTCCTTGGCGAGGGATGTACAGGACATTGCTGCGTGTGCAGTCAGCCCATTCAGCTCCGTCTGATCCGTACGTTCACTTGAGAACGTCCAATAAATCTTTGGTCACCAGGTCAATGACTGAAGTGTTTTCAATAAGGTGAACGTTACATGCACCAGAAGATGCACCAGAAAATGGACTAATGCTACGGGCGCTACCTCTACACAATACCTATGATGAAGCCCAACAAAACTTTTCAATATGTGACGCCACTTCTTCTTATTTATTCATAATTTCCACCTTCCAAGTTTCTTTGACGAAATAACAAATGTTGTCTATTTTACAAAATAAACAACAAACATGCAATTTATTCTTCTTCTATAAGGCGGTTCAGCCGTCTTCTCTTTTGGACCAAAAGGCCCCGTCTTGCATCCATCTCAGCAATCTCCTGGTCCAAGCCATCACGGGCTCTCTTCAGATGGTCCAGTCAATCTTTGACCCTAGAAATTAAGAACGTATAAGCGTAGATTATCATATTTTTTTTTTATAAATCTTATCGTGATGCTGGTGCTGTTGTTGTTGCTGCTGCTGGTTGCTTCTGGCTGCTGCTCGTCTTCCAGTGCGCATTCGCAGAAGGAGGAGTCAGGGTGACTTTTCATCCCCACCGTGTTCTATGAATATGTCAAAAAGTGAGAATACAATTACTTCTTTATATGAAATATACTTACGTAGTCGGTGGGGACGCCATAGCCTAAGGATGACCGGAAGCCCACAGATGCCAACGAGGCGCAAATCACGCGCCTTTGGAGGGCGTACCTCCAAAAGAATGTGGCGGCGTCCACTTCATTAACAAAGTGAACATACGCCCCACACTGGTCAGGTAATTTGACAATGTGGTAGGGCGCATCTGCCCACAGCGAGAAAGGATTTATTTGAGCTCGCTGCTGCTCAGACTGCTCAGCTGGCTTCCAACGAGAAGGACTTGACATTTTGGTTTAAACCATGTTAAACAGATATTTAATAGTAAGGGAAAAATAAATACTACATACACCAGAGTTTAGACTAATAATACGTGCGCTACCTCTACCCATTGCCTATGATGCTGTCCAGCAAAGCTTGTCAACCATCATAGATTGTTTCTTTTCAGGAAGAAAGAGAAATGCTGTTGTTTATCTTATTTATTCTAATTTTATGCTGTCAGTTTGTTCAATCACGTGCAATTATGATAAATTCTGTATTATTTAGCTTATTTTCTGGTGCATGTAGTGTTGGCCAAAAATAATAACAACAGCGTTGTGATGGCAACTGTGTGGGAATTTATCCCCATCCACTTCATTCTAAAAACGTTTATCTACAACCATAGCAAGTTTCTTTTATAATCACCAATTGCATAAGTGACAGCTTTCACACAAGTATAAACGAATTTAATAGGTTGATGTCTGTAAAATAAATGAATCAATGGTGAGTGCATCATCGCTTATAGATAAAGATAAATATGAAGGTGAAAAAATATGAGACCATTTCTTAATCATAATTTGATCCACACACTGCAGGCACTTGTATACGCCACAGATTAGCAAATACTGAAATTATCTCCACTCAAATGCCCTTCTGTCTATATTCTTACTCTTACTTGACGTAATGATAAAAAAAAAAGAGTTAAATTTTTTATGCTACAAAGGTGTAACTTTATTGCCAGGATATAATATTTTTTAAAAGTATCTGCTATCTAGTTTTTTCCCTTTTTTTTTTTTCATTTTAAAAATGCCACTTGCAGATACGTATCGTAATAAAGAAAAAGGAAGCTTTGGTGTGTTGAATTTTCGCGATTTAGGAATCTCGACAGCTGACAATGCCGAAAACAAAAAGTAGGAGCACAATATGTTGATGCATGCACAATGCTTATTTATGTAGATACATAAAGGAAGGACTCATTTTTCGATCAGCTACACTAGATAATATGAGTCAAGAGGAGGTCAATGAATTTATCAAGGCACACAAAATCAAAACTATTCTGGATTTACGTACTGGGTACACATAAAGATTTATTTAGATATACAAAAGAGAGGAACTAAATGTAGAATAGAATAGAAGGCAAAGGAGGGTTACCTATCGACAAAAGCTTTCCTACTTCAGCACTTGATAACGTAAGGTTTTAAAAAAAAAACCAAGGATTATGTTTACTTATCTCTTTCATAGCTAAAACCTACAGCCATGTTGAAAGAAGACATTGAGCCACGTGCCATGATTAAAACAGAAGTAGGATCAGTAGGATCTACTTTGCGCAAAAAGTATAAAATCGATTTTGCTGGAAAGAATTTCCAAAGATACTGCGTTTTCGCTTCATGTCCACTCTCATTAAAGCTGTAAAAAAAAAAAAGAGGCGATTTCCCAATGATAGACGTACTAAACTATGTTACTATAATAGATATGTCATCCTCTTGATGATATTTTGTCAACGACAAAAGGCCGCTTATGTCATTGGCAAAGAGGTACTGTCCAAGATGGGCGTCAAACAAATGTATAAAGAGTTTGCTGTTTACTGTCAAGAAGAGATTCGTGAAGCACTCATGGTATTCACAGATCCAAGGAATTATCCTATTGAAATTCACTGTACGCAAGGAAAGGATAGAACAGGTATGATTGCTGCCTTTGTTCTGTGTATCGCTCGCGTACCTGAAGATATCATTGTAAATGATTATGCAAAGACACAAAAAGGGCTAGCGCCTGTGTATAAAGAAATGCTAGAAGATGTTAGACGAGCTGGATTATCGGATGATTTTGCTGAGGCTCCTCCTCAGGTATTCATAAACAAAGCATCTGCTCTCTCTCTCTCCCGTTTCTTATCCTTTTTCTCTATAGTTTATGAGAGAATTGCTGGACTTCTTGAAGCAGAAGTATGGATCTATCGATAATTATTTAGATGCTATTGGATTTGGCGAAGAACTTCGTGAGCGAGTACGAAAAGTCATTTGTTTAAATCAATAAACTATAAAGTGTTTTTCAACTACATTTTGCGTAATCTCCTTCACATGGTGTCATTATAATTCAGCTGACGATTCTTTTAAATTACGTAGTTCATTGTAAAGCACAAGGTGCCACTCTGTTATTGAACATTAGCCCCATTTTATGACCAAACAAGTGATAAAGTAGGATATTGCAAGCCCCACCTGACGCTCTGTGTGAAAGATATCCTAAAAAAGAAAAATTCTGTTTCCGTCCATTGTATGATTTTTATTGAAGGGGTTCGACTAATTTGATCAATATCGATTTCGGAACATTACCTTAAAAGGCTGCGTCGCCATGGCAGGTTTCTTTGATACAAATATTGCCATGATAACAAGTGAACGGAAAAAGTAAAGAGTAAACATACACAGATACACAGAGGAAAATAAAGTAATTTTCTCACTGTGTTATTATTTCTTGTGTGCAAAGTAAAAAAAAAAGCCCTTGTGTATATTTTTATCTACGATTTATCGAACGTTCCTACGATTGGATTATAATCTCTATTTATTCCCTGATTTCCCCGAGTGCGGAGTTATTTCTTTTACTTCTCTCCCTTGTTTCTCATCCACACTAAAATAGTATATATATCAATTGTTTCTTATTTTGTTCTTTATTTAATGAAAAATGTCATTGCAATTTATTAGCTTGACGCCTGAAGAAGACGATTATGACTACAATAATGATTCTTTTGACCAAGAAGAAGAGACATACTGGATAGACGACTGTGAATGTCAAGAGAATCTTGCTACCATCCTACCTCTTAATCCTGAAGAATGCACAATAGACGAGGATAATCATATTCAATCAACAGATGTGCATGTATTCTTTGAAGAACTAGGCTATTTTACAGAAGAACCTGAACCTATTGATCCAACACGGGACTATGAAGCAGAAGCAAAACTACTATTAGAAGAACGAGACAAGACAAGAAAGAAGCATGTGGACATAACCATGCCTTCTCTTGATGATACCCATACACCCTCTGGCATTTCTTCAACCTGCTCATCATTTCATGCTCATGACTTCACTGTCCCCTCAAATCATAAAATACCAAGCTACGTCTACGCAAGTCATCATACAGATCATCTCTCCATTCATATATAATATTTTGCATTTTATTTATATAAATTAAAAGCATCAGTAATTTTCTTTTGCTTCTTTTGGTAAACTCTCGTTCTTCTTCTTGATCACACCTAAATGAATTATACGATCACCTGACATAGCTACAGGATTTGAACTACGACCAATGACCTACAATACAATAAGAACATATTTCACAAAAATAACAACACTTACAATGCCACTACAAGGTGCATAGTATTCTTCGACAACGTTACCAAATATATTCTTTATCCGAGCAATCAAATCATTCTTTCTAATGATTGTATTCACATTGGGATATACTTCCAAAATACCACCCATTTTTGTATAAATCTGTATTGCTTTTAGAATGAAAACAGTTTCTTTTTTTTTTTTAATATAAACTTACCCAAAAGCCTTTAGAACAAAGGATAGTACTGGATGGACCTTCCATTGTAGAATGTTGACTGGCCAATGTATACATTTCAAGATGATCCAATATACGCATTGTACCAATATAGGCCCATTGGACAAACTGAGTCTGGAACGATTGTGGGTTCCCAATTTCAACTGTAATTGCTTTAATTCCTCTGGCGGACGCAGCTGATCTCAGTGTACCATCTTGTCCTGAATTATGTAGCACGATTTGTGGTTGTTGTAATCTTGCCATCATAGCCGACACGGAATCATTCTATATAAAGCCCATTAGAAAAGCCGAGATATATATGTATATATATACATTGCTTTCTGGTTCTTACCATATCAGCTCTGACATAGTAAGAGTTGACTCTTCCAAAGCTTGCAGTATGCAAATCAATTAGGTAGTTGAATTGAGATATAACTTTATTCATTAATTGATAACAGTACACTTGTGAAGAAAACCCATCTTCTCTTCCAGGGAATAATCGGTTCAAGTCTCTTCCATCTGCAAATTCTCTTGTGAATTTCAGATAGCCAGATACGTTGACACAAGGTACTGCTACCACCGTGCCACGAAGTTTATTCACATCAATTTCAGAGACAACCCTGATAGATATCAATCAGGCTGTCTTCTTTTTTTTCTTTTCTTTTTCTTTTTTTTTTTTTTTACCTGTGTATGCATGGTACCCCGTTAAGCTCATTACCATGCACAGCTGCCGTAATACCTACCACGGGGCCATCCTCTGTACCTCTGCAAACAATAACAGGCAATCTGAGCCACTCTCCAAGACCCTACTGTACCATTTTGATCCAAACAGAGTGAATGCTGTGAACAGGAAAATCTTCAATGACTAGCCGATCTCTGACAACAGGAGGAGGTACATCTGTGTCTCTGAAGTCAAATAAGGGTGGTTCATAAAGTTGACTTGACTCTAGCTTGCCTTGAAGCAAATAGACACTGCTACGATTTTCCTTTGATATTGGTTGACTATCATAGACAACAAGGGATCCCTTTCTTCTTGGCTCACGACGGCGGCTTGGTACATCGTCCTCTCTTACGGTGGGAGTGTTTGCAGTTGACGTAGGTTGATTGTTATTATTGATTGCAAAATAATCCGACATGGTTCCGATCGTCGAAGGCGCACCCTTGGGCTTTGACTCTGTCACCTGAATCGTTATTACCGTAGCCTCCTCTATATCAAGAGAGGTTAGTACCTATAACAAAGTATATCTCTCTATTTACCCAGATCACGATAGCTCACGTTGCCTGTAGAATCAGATGATTGGATGACCATACTAGTCGGGCTGGCGTCTTCATCGCGCTCGACACAGAGCGTTTGTCCGGCTTTGAGAACGCACTGATAGCCCTGAGGGCTGTTTTCATCAAGACTGATGCGAACGTTGCCCTCAACGATATAAACAAGGGCAAAAGCGCCCAAGATTAACTTTCTGCCTGTTTCACCATTTTCATTAGAAATAGGCTGACCGATCTTATCAATCGAGAATCGAGCCGTGCCTAGATCCTTTTTGATCAAGAACTGAAGGCTGGTGACAGGTGCATTGGTCACCCTACACGTTGTTTGCCTAATAAATAGATTATTACCTGAGCATGACGTATCAATTTCTCCCTTTATTACCACTCGCCGTTCCATGTATATGGAAATAAAGGTTTGATCCTGGTAGATGCTTCCTCCCCACGATGGTTTAGTTGAATAACAGACTTTTTGTTTCCAGTAGGTAAAATCACCGTTGTACTAACAGAAAATAAGCTTAATTCCCCTTTTTTTGTATTAGTTCTACCAATCATATCCCAGGAACATTGGAAACATAAAGTCAGAGTCAATGACATTTTCGCTCAATCTCCAAAAGAAAGAGTCTTGTCTATAATCCTTTTCTGGTGGATAGATACATATTTCACTAGTTTTACCTAATCCATTCTTCCATGCTTGAGTAGCACTAGTATAAGGTCAATCTTTCAAGATAAGGAATATATGTATGTATATGTATATACTTTACCCAGGTTTGAGTATATCAACACGTACTAAAGTAGGCTCAGGTGAATCTACTTGGAGTATAGCTCCTTTGGGTACTTCTTCTATTGTTCTAGTCATTGATAGATTGATAAAAAGGAATAAAACAGCAAAAAAGAAAAGAAAGAAACCAGAGCTTTAAATAAATAATATTAAGTCATGTGTTTTAAGGTTTGCTTTACTACTGGTTCAAATCTTAAAGACAACAAAAGATGCTGAAAATGAATTTTTGCTGTTACTAAAAAGGAGTGCAAGATATCACTGAAAGGTGAGAAAATATATCACTCATGTTAATAACGCGTCGTTTATGATTGTTTATCTTTCTTTGACCATCATTTATATGTACGTTAACCATATGGTTACACTAATACGTTTGCCCAAGGAGCGTCTGCATAAACCTATTTGTTTTTATAAATCAATCTTTTCTCTTCTTTTTGTAAAGGTCAGCTTGTTTATCTTTTATTTACAATGTTTGTTTATAGTTGATGTATCAAAGATATTCTATTTTGTAAATCATCTCTTTTTTTTCTCTCTGTCTCTTGCTCTCTCGGAATCATCGGACCCTCCGTAAGCAGATGAACGTCAATCGCCGAATGATTTATATTCATCATAGCCCAATCAATTATAGAATGCTGTTCTAATGATGATGAAAAAAAAAAAAACGGTATAACTCGGGGTTTAAATATATTTCATCATATGAATCAACTTCTTTTCCTTCTCTCTTTTTCTCACTCTCTTTTTCTTTTTTTTTTCAATCAAACAAAATAGTTCAATGAAAATAACCCATGAATATTAACAACCATAGCAACAATACTAATAATAATTTAATGGACTTTAAAATCTTGTCAAAATACGATGATCTATTTACTGATGTATTCTTGGATAACTTGCACCTTTGGTTCGATACTATCAAGATGAATGATGAACATCGAAGACCGAGAGTGCCTAATGCAAAAATACTGAGCATCATTCAGAAAAATATACTAGAAAACTCAAGACTTGTGGATGCTATTAATGAAATATTAGAGCAAGTATTTTATTAGTTGATCATACTTGGTTCCCTAACCTTTTCTCTTTATAGAATCGATTACTTTAAACACTACTTGTCCCTAAAGAGTCCAAAACAGATACAGGAATTTGTTCAGCATATGAAACGTTATTTATACATGTAAGTAGTGAAAAATTTTTTTGTTGTGTCGGGGTAATTAAGATGTATATAAAAAAAAGGTACATGCCAAACGCAGGCTATGAAGTAAGCGATACGAACAGATACTCGGATAAAAGAGTAGAGGCATGTCTAGTAGCTACCAAGGATTGGCATGTCGGCGATGAGATGAGGTTTTTAACCGGCATGATCGCTACCCTTGATCCAGAGGATGATGCTGAATTAAAGAAAGGTAACAGGGACTTTAGTGTCATGTGGTCGGCAAGAAAAAATTGCACCTGTCTCTTCTTGGGTCCTGCAAGGTTTGCCAACCATGATTGTGATTCGAATTGTCAGGTAAGTTTCCCAAAAAAAAAAGGTAAACAACTGTGTCTAATCACCATGTAGTTTATTGCACACGGTCCAAATTCAATTATATTTAAAGTAGTCAAGGAGATCAAGTGTGGTGATGAAATCACGGTATTTTACGGCAATCATTATTTTGGGGAGAATAATTGTGAGTGTAAATGTATCACCTGTGAGAAAAGAGGTACGGGTTATTTCACTATCCCATCCACAACCGAAGAGGAGGATACAAGAACAAATAAACGTCCTACACGAACAAGAAAACCTCCGGTTGCACATGAAGGTTTGTATAACTTTGTATAACAATAACAAAAATGCTGACGATATAAATAGACTATATTCAAATAACAACAAGCCGCCGAACAAAGCGTACTGTAAGCCAGTTGGAAGAAGAAGACAGGGATAAACACAGGGATGAAGAAGGGGAAGCGAACAAGAAGCTAAAGATGAGCATTGACTTTATCTGTAATCACGAGAGTAACAGTAAGAGCGATGACACAACTCATTTGAATCTACTCGTGAATGCGGCTGTCATGGAGACTAAATATTTACCAGAAAAGAATCAAGATGAACTAACCATCGTCGTCAACCCTGACCTGTACCCCTCACACGATTCACCTCCTTTATCCACCAAAGCCGATTCAGCTGTCAGCTTATCGCCGAAAACTGAAAAGAAAGAATTTGATGATTTTGATTATTTGGATCCGTTTTTGGACGATGTATCCGATCTGTCATCCGTGTCATCTAGCGTATTTGATGAAGAAGAAGAGGAATTACAAAGGCAAAAGAATGATTCAATCAAGAAAGCGAAAAAGGAAAAGGATTTAACATGCATTGCATGTAAGCGGCCTCTACAGGATATCCCACAGCAAGTAGGCGCCGAAACGCATGAACTCGCTACCTGGACATGGAGTCCAAGTGCAGTGTTTACAGATTGGTGTCCAAAGCGATGTCCTCGTTGTGAGCGACATTTTATTATATTTAGACAAGAATGGCCAAACAGAAAACAAAAGAAAACAGCGAAAAAGAGTAAAAGGAAAAAGTTGAATAAGAAAATAATTGACCTTCCGCCAGCGATGGATCTTCTAAGCAGCCAACTAAACACACCCTCTGAACTAACACCCTCCTCTGAATATGCTCCCTCTCCGTCTTTGGCAGAAGAAATAGAATTGTAAAAATATGCTTATATTATTGTACATAGACACACATACAAACATATACCATTTCTTAAATAAAAAGAGCAAAAAGAAAATATTTATTTAATCATCAATTACTGCCCAATTCTTTACAGCTTTGGTCACATAATTCAAAATCTTGCAGTCTTTCTTTTCAACAGTAACCTTGTCAGGTAGCTTATGTTCTAATTTTTGATAAGCCGTAAACTGAAGTGTAAAGAAATCAAGCTGACATCCGCCAAAACTCCAGCCTTCGTCATCTACTCGGACACAGCCGTTATGAGTCTTGCCATCAGGTAGCTTAACGCCATCGAGTTCCTTGACGTATAGTTTTGTACCGACCTTTACATCATTTGAAGCAACACTGACCCAAGGCACCAAAGAGTTATCATCATCACCACCTAATCCATAAGGATGATCGCCTCGGTCGACCTTCAAGAAGGTATCTTCTCCATGATCCAAATTGACCATGACACCATTTTTGAGTAAGCCAGTACCCTCCATTTGGAATTTTTCATAAGTCACCTTGGACACTTTAGCAATCGTATCACCATCTGTCGTCTTCAATTTCTTTGTCTTTGATCCAGTGAGCTTGACAACTTTGCCATTGTTTAACATATCTGGGTCGCCTTCTTTTGGTATCCAGTACATTGTGAGGGTTGCCTTTTTGTAACATCCTTTTAAACCTCTTGGCCGTATTAATGGTTGACTTGTCACCATGGATAATAATACACAAAAGATAATGGCCAAAGTACTTGTTGATTTCATTGTTGTATTGAGGGAGAACCTGCTCTGGGTGATATATAAAAGATTGGAAAGGGGAATATACGATCAACGCTTAAAGAGAAAAAGAAATGCATTGGATTTGCTACGACTTTATATATCAAGCAAAGGTGTAACAGAGTAATTAAGTAGCATTCTGCTATGTGCTTTTTTCATGACCTTAATTAATTCCCTTGTTTGTAAAATGCTTTCCTTAATTAATCGGGGAGAGCCATAGTGACCCATTAGTTCCGATCCGGTCTCTTTAGCCAATTAAACAATTCAGGGACACAATGGCTCAGTCAGATGAGTCGTACGGGATCTAATTATGTAGTCTGTAATAAACTAACTTGGAAAACTTTTTCTTTTTCTGCGCATTTGTTCAGCTAAGCCAAGTTTTTATTAATGAAAAGAATTTAAGTCAAGGTAATAAAGCTATTTGTACTACGCATGTTTTTATTAAAGGCCTTATGGTTAATATTTTGACTCCAAAAGGGTTAATCAGAGTCTCTCTCTCAATTAATATCAAACCAAGTGACCTTGAATTCGATTTGTTACAATTGGTGTTCACTGGAAATTCATTTCCCGTTTAGATTGTATATAATAGTCTACCATAATTGGGTATAAATCAAAGATGAAAGAGAGCAAATGAGCAATTTACAGGATTTTAGTCTTAATAGAAACTGGGAGACATACTTATCCCAATCGTGGTTGACTCCGACTCGACTTCGGATGTGGTAATAGGTTTTCCAAGCCGCGCTTTATTTTCAGTAATATAATTTATAAAACTTTCTATTGTCTATATCCTTTATTCCTTTCTAAGCTGCGCACCGCGGTACTAAGATTTCATGAATGTCCGTGGCCTCACACACGAACAAATTGTGGAGCTCCTTGAGCTCAGTAGATCTCTCAAGCTCGAAAGAGACAGACGTGAGAGAAATTCCTGTCCGTTACCCTTTGACATGAGTATTGCGCCTAGAGTTTTCTCCAAATGAGTTTTATGATGGAACCATTAAGAATTCAAGGCATTCGAACAGTATACTACTTAGACGATATTTGTCTATTAGCAAGAACGAAGGACGAA
>JAMYHX010000628.1:0-20562 GCA_025529335.1 Rhizopus sp. PT2906
TAGTTACATTTACAACACCAAATGCTGATATTACACCAATAATAGTATAAGATACCGCTCTTGCAGAAGATGATTCTACGATTGCTTGGATGCCACGCTGTGACCAAGCTCTCGAACGGTGCATATTTATATCAAAGCCTGATTCATCAAGAAGGACGCAATTTTGTATATAAAGCATGCCTTTTTGTAGTCATTCCTCCACGTATTGAGCACGAGCTTCCAAAGTTGCATTGCTGTTTCTAACCACAGGATGGCGAGTAACCACTTTAATACTGAGATTACATTCTTCTTTCATAAACTCAGTAACTCTACTTTTCTTAATTTCCAAACCTTCAAAGCTTTTTGTCCAATTCTCGGCTGCGCCTTGAATAACAGCTGACAGGTTCTTATCGAAAAAGTCTACCAGATAAGCCTTGTGCTCGCTATTTGGCTTACTTTGAGACTTATTTGATGTACAGTTAGCTTTTTTAACAGGCATTTGTTTCTCCAGGACTTTACTGTATGCTGTCTTTCATCTTCGAACAGTCTTGTAATGAAAATTGGCAACTTGCGACAGGGAGCCATAAGTTCCTCTTGAAGGAAATAGAAGTATCTTTGTCAATCTTTGTCTGAATAGATATTGTAACCTAAGCTTAGTTCTTTCCTAGGAGATACTTCCCTCATATCCAGTACCCTTAGGTTCATGAATTTCAGTTTACTACTTTTTTATTTTATTCTTGATGTATTTATGCAAATTCGTTAAACAAAAATGAGTGATCTACCACAAAATCAGTCGCTTTTTCCCCAGCCTCATCTGCAATCTCATCTCTGCCATCTTTATGAAAGAAATTCATTCTCAAAAGAAATAATTAACTCAAAAGAAGCTGACATTTGTGTGACTCAACAATCATGCAATGCAGCTAGTTATTGTTTAGTCTCATTCAGGTGAGATTCTCTTTTATAGTGAGATCAAGTATCTTTACTAGTATTTATTAGATATCAAAAGGCCAAGTAGGATTCATTCTAAAGGATAAAAGGGCATGGAGTGGAGCAAACTTAAAAAAAAACATGAAACACTAAACTTTAAGCACAGACCATCTCTCATTGGCTCATTGCCAAAAATAAGGAGAGAAAAAAAAAAGGATAAATAGAGGACGAAAAAAAAAAAAAAAAAAAACAATGAGCCTCATCTCTTTTTCCCCCTTTTTATTTCTTATTCTTTTTGATCCTTTATCTTTAGACAATGTTGTCTGAAGCAAAGAGTAGCAAAACTTGTATAAATTCTATATTCTCTCTCTTTGTTGCTTACTTCTCTAAAGATAATTGAATCAAAAGGAAGTTCTTTAAGGTAAGTATCTTATAAATGATTACAAGGATTAAAGAAGAAAAATATGACAGACACTTTATGGTTTCCATGATAACCTTTTGAGGGCTTGCTCTCTTTTGTGTTATCATATCGCCATTTTATGTGCTGGATGATATAAAAAACACGCGATGAGCAATCATTTATAAACCCCCCCTTTTATTGTTGCTAACTTTTAGTCTAGTAAATCTTTCTTGTTGCTATGGTTATTATTATTGCTTTAAAATAAATACGTGTTTTCTTTTGCCTTACTTTTATCTATGCGCTCCATCTTGTTTATACTGTGTATCGTATTTATATACTCTTGCTCATCAATAACTCAAAGGAGGTTCTTCATGCCAGTTAGGCTCATGTAATGACAAATAAGCTTCTCTTCTTTTTCTATCTCGTTAACCTTTGATAGACACATTTCGCTGTACTCATATCAATAAGAAAATGCGCTCAGACCTTTTCTGTATCTTTCTGCTAATAAAAGTAGAGGTTCATAGATTTATGTTGAAGAGCATGAGATACTCTGCGAGTATTCACAAGGCATGAGAAAATTCTAAGGAGAGACTTCAACTCAAGTACAAAAAGCAGCTAGAGTCCATTTTGGCTCATTCCAAAATGGCAAAAAAAAAAAAAAAAAAAAAAAAAAAAAAAAAAAAAAAAAAAAAAAACACAAAATTCATTTTAAGGTATAGAGTATAGCTCTCTTTAGGTATATCAGAGTAAGTTGTTAAAGTTCTATACTCATATAGTATAACTTTATTAGACTATTATATAAAATTCGGTAAAGTGAATATATTATTTTGTATTGATTAATCAGAAAGAAAAGCAACTAAAGGTTATTAGTTGCAACTGTTTAGCTTCTACAAAAAAAAAAGTATGAAAAAAGTTTTCTTTATTATTGGAAGATGTTTCATAAAGAAGTAAATTTAATGACAAAGGATTAATCTCAATTTATCGTAGTAGCAGCAAAGGCTACTTTAGTATTTACAATACTCTATCCATTTCATATCGTCTGCATGCGATTTATGATTTTGATATATCAACTACAAGGTAAGTGTAGCAACATTTTCATTACCGCGCTTAGGTTACAAACAACAGTGTTCAAGCCGAAACTTTATTAGTACTCATCTATATTTTTATGTGTTTGGTTTAGAGAATTAAACATTTATAATAGGTACAACTTGCCAAAGCACAAATATTTAGGGTATCATAAGTATATAGAGGACTTAATATTGAATACATACATTCAATCTTTGCAACGTATTGCGAACTCATTTGAAACTTTACTGCTTAAACATTTAAATTGTGTATTGCACACTTAAACTATTTCGCAATAACCTGCGTAAATTCAATGCTTAAGCCTAAGAAATGTTGGGGAATAGCTTCATTTATTTAAAATTAAGCAATTCTATTGGAGAGTGTATCTCTAGATTTCGAAAGTATACTGTTAAACGCAACATCTTTAGATAATACTAAAAAATAGACATTACCCAAATTAAATATTATGCTATCAAATCCATTAATTTAGCATTTTTTAGCAGCATTTTGTATTGTAAGTCTTTGCCGGGCTCCCATTTTGAAGATAGAGGAGACATACAGTATGTGTTTTAAAGAAAAGAGTCATCCTGATCGTCACCACTACTTTTATCACCTTTAACTGTCCCCGCCAATCGCACTACATATAAATTCAAATAATTAATTTGTGTCTTTTCAACTATACTTCAGTATGGCTGACGAACTTGTAGAACATCGGTTCGTACAAATATATCAAGCCAGTGAAAAAGCATCTTTTAAGCTCGAGGATTTCTGGAATTCACTAGCACAGACATCAACTATTGCAGTATCTCATGGTTGCGAGAAAGTATACGCTCGAGTCACGCAAAACAAGGACCTCGACCTTCTTCAAACTATCCAAAATTTTCAAAACTTGATATTAACAAACAATGATTCAACAAAAAATACCGTATTTTTGCGTACAATTACACGATTGTTGATTTTCAACCAGGGCTCATCTGATAAAAAGAAGATATTGTTTCATCATTGTAAAACAGATTTCCAACAAGTTCACCCTTATACAATGATTATGCGAGAAAAGCCTAACTTGTATCATGGATTACTGGAAGAAGTAGATTATTTGATTTCAAACGAGCTACCTGTTGCTATACCCACTTTAAATGGCTTTATATCAGCCATTTTTTTGACAGAAAATAATTTTATTGACTCGAGTGCTATTTTGTTTCGTTTTACCAGTGCTATCATGACGATTGGAACTTACGACGACAACATATTGACAGCACTTTATGCATGCATCTCTCATATTCTCTTTAAGTATCCATTACAAAAAGAGGATGGCATTTACTTTTCATTAGTAGATTTCTTAATGTGGACAACCATTATCAGCAAACCCTATCAAGAATTGAAAGCAGATCGAGATGCCATTAGCACTAGCGATTACATTTATCCATTTATTGATCGCCTGTTAGCTACTTCTTCAAAGGGATATTCAGTCATTAGTTATCTCACTCGCTTGGAGAGTATGATAAATAGTGCAAATGACTCTTTTACAGATGTCGTATGGGTCAGTTTATGTTTTGTTTTGCTTAGATCAAAAACTATAGATGAACAACAAGCAATTATGCGATTAATGAAATTGATATACAATAGGACCAGCAGTAGTGTATCTCGTATTGCTTATTTGCCATTTTATCAATTGCTATCAGAATTAAATGATAAAGATGCATCAAAAGAGCTTAAAGCTCTCAAGGATAATACTCTCCTCATGCTCTCAGAGCTTGATAGCAACAAAAACTCTTTGTATCTTGATGAAAAATTAAAGCAACATGTGAGTGGCTTTCTAATCAAATGTTTGTTTAGGCTGTCTAATGTATTTCCTATAGTTACAAGCTATTGCAAAGAATGACCATATCTATGGTTTGCTTGGACATATTCTCGTTTACCTTGATGGATTTTATAGTGACAGTATTCCTGTTTTCAACGATGGTTATAATACAGGCCCTGATTGTACCTTAACGTTAAATATGTTATTCAGTACACCTCATGTATATGATTCTGACTTGGATACTCAATGTATTGTCTATTCTCGCATTACCGAATTATCCTCACAACTAGATACATCATGCAAATTTCCCATGTTATTATTCCTTTTGCGTATGCTTCATGCATCTTTTGACGAACCTCGTTTGGTAACTCATCTATTCAAAGATGTTATACCCATCCTTGCAGACCCCAATGATCCTACAATTACAAGCAAGGTGCTTCAAGTTATCTTGTCATCTATCAGTAGTGGTGATACAATGGCTAGTCTGGGTGTAAAGGCTTTAGCCCATACTCATCAACGTCAACCTCGTGTATGGCAAGAGCTAAAAAAGGTATTTGCTGAATGGGTTTTGCGTCGTAAATCAGGCACTATTCGCCGCAAAATTGATTTATCAATTTCAGGCCCTATCAAATTAGAATTGGCTGTTTTGACTACCATGCGAGATGTCTGTAAGACTAAACCAAGAGAATGCGCACCAGATGTTTTACCTATGGTTATGTCTTTATTACAAACTTGTCAAGATCTAAGTATGGCATCGCTATCAATTTTAATGACTACAATCAATCATTGTATTAAGGCTGGTTTGGTTGAGCCTCGTTCCATATGGAATATCGCTGTGGTTTACCTCGCTCAATTTGCAATTGGTCAAGGAACACAAAAATCTGCTTTGCTTGTACAAGAATTATGCAAATTTTACTCTATTGCAGGCTCCAAGGATGACAGTAAGTGATATTTTTGAGGTATACATAAGAAAATAATTTAATTGATGTTTTTTACAGCTTCTGAGCCTTATCTACAGTTTAAAGAAACCTTATTAACTGATTTTGTACTGCCTTTGATTGACTCTGATGATAAAGATGCTGCTAATTTTGCTATGCTTGCCTTGTCCGACTTTTCTGCACAAGATATTGCTAGTATTTTACCTGAAAAAGCTACTGAATATGTACAAAATGCTACTCCAGCCAATGATTGTCCTAATGAAAATCAACATTTAGTGCTTGCTACACTTATGTCAAACGAACTAGATCATATGCGTCGTGGTCTGTTCAAGGAAGAAGCTAGTAAAAAACAAGTATCTGCAGAAGCACCTACTCTCAACAAAAAACAGATTACAAATGATGCTGAACAAGCTGTTGGTGAACGAGAACTCGAAATACAAGCCATGCTCTCTCAAATTTGGGAAGATGCTCGTGTAGCTCCTGGTCTTAGATCCGGTTATGCCATTGCTATGCTTTATACTCTTCGCAGTAAAGGACCTCCAGTGAAATCCACTCTTGAAGATATGAGTAAAACCAAGTGGTATCGATTTATGATAACTTCTTTTACCGATGTGTCATTGACGGATCATTTACTACTTCGAGTTTCCAGTATTGGATCATGGAAATCATTCTTCCAAAATGTATTATCTGATTCCAAGATTGGGGTGGAGGATATATTATCAATTCTCTCAAAAGATTTATTAGCAAGATTGGAAAGAAGTACTGTGCCCGGTGTTACTTGTAATATAGCTATGGCTATTACTGGTCTTGTGCTTGTTGCGCAACTTTATATACCTTCAGTCGCAGCTTCTTTTGCCAACGATATTATTGAAATCTTGATGAAAAACTACATTGTACTTTCTGGATCTCCCTTATCGCACTCTGCTCATTTGATGAGTGAAGAGGTTCAATTTGCCGCACGATTTGCATTGGGTCATCTTGCTACTTGCATCATTAGTAATGAGAAAACTGCTCAAAACATTAGCAAAATATTGCTTAATTCAGCAACTAGTATCAATAATAAGTATAGAAATATAGATACTTCTGTAGATCTTGTTCAATTTGCAAATGGTTATGCTTCCGGATATTTCGTAGCAGCACTTTCAGTTTACCCAACAAGGGCACAATATGTTGAAAACTTGAGAGTCGCTGGCTTAGCTGCCTTGCAAAAATACTACACATTGGAAGATGCATCAGATAGTAGAGTTGTTGGTATTCTTATGGGTCTTTCCTCACAACTTACACCAGAATCAATGTGTGATGAGGAAAACGTTTGTGACGAATTGAATATTGCCAATACCAAGCTGAAAAAATATCTTGATGGTGGAAGCATTAGTAAAGGTTTGTTACTTGGCTCCATTTGGATTGTCGCTTTAGGTGCTCTTCAAGAATATGGTGTAGAATATGAGTTGTCTAATACTGTTGAATCTGTAATGGAAGCCGCCTCTCGCGACGTAAGTTGATTATATATATCAAATCAATTTGTTTTTAAGACTAATTTTTCTTTTGAATAGCCTAATTTAGCCCAACACTTTTACCATTTTGTCGTTCCATATACTCAAATTTTTTATCATGGCTATATTCATGCTAATGTAAATGATCAGACAGCATTATCAAATTACACTCAAGCTTTTGAACCTTTACTTGGAAGTATTCAAACAGATGATGCTTCTAGTAATTACCGCATTGCAAGCTTGTTTGGTATTGCAAGTCTACTTGGTGTTGATTATCTCAACAGAAGAGCTTATAACGTCCATGCGGAAGCACACCGTTACCATACTTCATCTAGAAGAGCTGGTATAGACAAGCTGGCAGCTATTGCCAGCCTTACTGTTAAATCTGCTCCTACAGGCAATTTAAAGAGTGGTCGTATCGCTGCTGCTGCATGTGGAAAAGTTTTAGCCCATGCCAATCTATTAATGCAAAATCTTGAATCAGATCAATCCATTGCAGAGTCTTCTGCTGTTGATTCAATGGCAGCCCTTGCTTCTGCATCATCTGAACCTATCAATTACAATCGCCTTAACAGTAATACTAGCTACCTCAGAGCTGTCTTTGATCAGCTTACACAAATTGCAAATAATGCAACTCCAAATGTACACAACATAACAATTCTTTTGAAAAGTCTCATCAAAACACCAGGACCATTACCACCAGTCAATTGGTTTGCATTATTGCTTAATTTAAGCAAAGTATCTTCCGAATTACAACATTTATGTTTCTTGTTTGCATCGACACATGCTGCTACTTCTTTCTCGTTATCTGAGTATCTCGCAACCCAGATGATGGCTCTCTTGAAGGATAGTAGTAACGTCAATTGTACCAAGTTTAGATTCTTGTTTGGAAAAAACGACAGTTATGTTGAGAATCCATTTGGTACAGTGCTCGCGCTTGGCGGATTACCACGAACCAGAGGAGAAACCAAGGAAGAGGAAAAGAAACGTCGTGGCATGAACGCTGTCACCAAGAAGATCAATATCTCAGGAAGTCGAATTTTGGAACTTGTTACGCAATTTACAGAATGCTTTGAATCATTTGACGATGACATGCAGGTACAGTGATTAGGCATGCATAATATACCATACACTATATCTAAATTTATCATATATATATATATATATATATATATATATATATATAGTATAACGCATTATGTACATTGGCAGATCATTTACCTCTATCCTCTGAAAATGAACAATTAGATGAAAACAAATCGAAGTTGGTTTCTTCAATTCGTACGCTGATTTTTGAATCAGTAATTAGCCAAATTCTTAACAACAAAACCACGCCAGAAAAGATCCTTCGCAAAGCAGTAGCATGTACTAATGTCGAAAGCATTGAGCAATTGTTACCAACTGGAAGGTTGGAAGACTGGAAAGAAATTAATCCCACAATCAACTATGTTATCTATCTTTGCGAGTCTTACAATCTTTTAAAAAAGAAACAAAATATCATCAAATATACTAGCACTGCCATTACATATTTGATTGGAAATGCCGCTGACGAAAAACTTTGGAGAGTTATTGCAGATATGATAACTGATGATTGCCAAACAGACAAGGATGCTTTATGCTGGATTATTCGAGTTTTAGATGCTTTTGTTGTTTACATCAGCGCCTTCAATCATGCAGATCAGTTTGAGGAAGATTTGCTGATACAAGCTATTAGTACTGGTTTACATACAATTTTAGTTGATTTACGTTCGAGTCCAGAAAACACATCAGATTCTCAACTTCAAGTTGTAGACACGGCCTACTTGTTGAGTTATTTCATTGATATTGGAAGCGAGCATATTATTGAACAACAACAGGTACATGATGCAATAAAAAGATATGCACTATTCATCCTAATTTCCATTTTTTTTTATATATAGATTATTAAGCGTATCTTTAAGTTACTGCTGATGGTTAGTCAATTACAAGGTATTGAATCTGTGAATATTCTCAAAAAGGTTGTATTAGGCATGCCTTTGTTATATCTTTCTACAGTCTGAAGCAGATGATGAAATTTTGAAGGGTACTTTCAACTCAAAGATATGAACGTCATCAATTTTTTTTTTTTTCTTTTTTTTTTTTTTTTTTTCAAATTTTATGCTCTTTAATAAAAAAAAAAAAAATATAAATGCTTAAGTTGAGCCTTTAATAATCTCAATGTTTAACTTCCTGTCAAGTGCTCAAAACAATGCTTTTAAAATTGGTAGTTGTATTAAAAATATGAACCAAAGTTTATCATCCACCAGCGTCGTTTTAAAACTCGACACGTTGAAAGGCATCTGTGATATTTTGACGATTTTTTGGACAAAAAGTCCAACTTTAGAAAGCAATAACTACTTGAATCCAAACGATAAATATTTGAAATTAAAATTTCCAATTAAGTTGCTTCTTGTTATTTTAACAGTAGCAAATATAAACTCTCAACTTGCTTAGATAATGCTCGCTCCGATTTTGAAAAATACTTTTCCAAAAAAAAAAAAAAAAAAGTTTCAGAATAATTGTCCAATATCTAATGACAGTGTGAAAGCTACCAAAACTTTACATAGCTTGTAAAAATATAGTATCAAAATATGCACTGAATACTGATGAGTCGTTTGATACTAATTTTATATTATCTAAAAGCCAAAGAGTGTATTTATTCTGTATTTCTCTTGGTTTCTTTTGTTTTCGCGCTCGTTGCGAAATTTTAAATTTGCTTTTTCACTATCCAAATTCAGAATTGCTCTTGATAATATGTGATTTTAGTCTGTTCAATGACATAATGTAATGATACAAGTATGCTAATACCTCTTTAATATACTGCTAGGGTATGTCGATGAAATAAATCATTCATGATCCAAAAAGATTAAGAAAATACGGGTCTATAGTTAAAAATTAAATACTTATCAAGCTTTTCCATCTTTTTTTTTTTTTTTTTTGCGGCAAGCTTTATCTGAATACAAATAGATACAATTTGAATGCTGTGCTTACTTGTCTGCTCATATTACAGCTCAATTTGTATAGTATCAGACACAACATTTCATTTCATGAGAGCGCACTTTTCAATTTTCTTATAATAAATAACATATAGAACTCAGTACAAAAACCCCTTTTTGTACCACATTACAATTATTTATCTCCATGGATTACTTAAAGGCTTCGATACAATTAGTATCGTTAATTTAAATTAGCGTTAAACCTCTCGATTATGATCTGCACCAAGCTACAAAGCGTTGTTGCCCCTGCTGCCGTCGCCAAAAAAATTAAATCCCCGTCTAAGATTTTTTTTTGTCATTTCATGAAATTTGACAAAATTTTGAAATCGACGACGCTTTTCCGCAAATTACTCTCGAAATCACATAAAAACTGCATGTAACTCAATAATAAGTTTTTGCACAACTTTCAATTCTCTATCGAATGATGCTCTCTATGAAAAAATTTAGCACAGAAAATCATTCGTAAAATGCGATAATACAAAAAACGGGTTTTGCTCAAAAAATTAACTTTTTAAATAAGCATTAGCAAAATAAATAATTTAGTATGAAAAAGTGAAGAATTTGGACCATTTTTGACTTAGGAATGCCTTATTCAAAAGTGCCGTTTTTGAGGTTAAAATTTGAAATTAGCGATTCTGAGCGATTTGGACGTGTATCTATAAGGGTTTTGAGGTCGATTTGAAGTAGATTTTTTATAACCAAAAAAAAAAAATGAGATAAAAATATGGCAAGTAAATACACTATTTTAGAAATAGTTGTGGCAAAATTAGAGCTTCTAAAAATGAATAAAAGTGATTGAAAATATCCTTTAAGCATGGAATTTTTACTGGTAAATTTAGCAATGAAGTAGATGACAAGTCCTCGTCCTACCTTGATATTTATTATATAAAGTTCTTCCCTGTTCATATTAATGCACCTGGTTCAGGACTATCCAGTGATATCGTTTCATATTACTATCATTGAATTTGAAGCAGTTATTGCCATAAAATGTATAATCATTTCATTAAAAATAAGGGCATAAAAATCAATTAATCGACAATATTTTCAGTTTTTGAAACATTTGTGCTTAATAAAAAGTACTAGTATAAGCAGCAGCTATTAAAAGTTTGTTCCCATGTACTGGATGTGCTGCTGATAATTTTTGACCATCCCAAAAAAAAAAAAAAAAAAAAAAAAAAAAAAAAAAAAAAAAAAGTCTTTAAAAGCTATTAAATTTATTCTACATGCTCATAATCTTCAACGGGAATATTTAAAAGTTCATACATGTTTGCCATTTTTGATTCTGTCCATCCATGCTCTCTTACCAGATGAATGACTTTTCCACTAGCAAAGCCTTGAGGGCTCAATCGACCTGTTCTTCCAGCCATATGTACATACGAAGTGACAGAAGCTGGTTTTCCAAGAATAAATACGTGCGACACACCAGGAATGTCCACTCCTCTTGCAGTAAACTCTGTAGCGACCCACAAATCCGGCTTTTTCTCGTTAGTATAATAATTCTTGATATCCTCTGCAACAATGCCTTGCTCTTGTAACTTTTGTTTAATAGAAGCCACACTGATTGTAGGGCCCACAAACAAAATACCATTTTTCACAGGTTCGAGTTCTTGTAAAATAGCCAAACTTTCCATCATACGATCGTCCAAATCATCAAACTCTGCCTTTTTGTTCTCTCTTGTTAAATAATCGTCTCCTTCATTTTTCTCTTGGGCATGTTTTGGTGTGAGATTACGAATAGTATCATTTGAAATTACTAGGCAATGATGCTTCACTGTATTATCGTCGTTTAGTTGTGAGCCATGCACTAAATCAACAAATAAAGGGTCTTTTAACCATCCTTTTTGGTTGGTTAAAAAGTAACGAAGAGGTCTATTCAATGTGGCTGAGGAAATCATGGTTTGATGTTGACCCATGAGTTGATCTAACAAACGTTCAGCAGGTTTAGGATGTGTAGTACGTTTGTGTTGTTGACGAGCGGTGGCGTACCTTTTTGGAAGTGAGAGTGCTTGATCGGCTTCATCTAATACAAGTCGTTCCAAAGCATGCATGGGTAATTTACCTTGTAAAAGTAAATCTAATATACGACCAGGTGTACCAACTACAGTGTGAGGAATAATATCTTTATCACAATCTACCTCTGCATTCGCAAATATTTTAAAATTGTTGCCTTCACTCAATTGTTGAATCCAACTGCCAATTTGGTATGCTAATTCTTGATTTGGTACAATATATAATGAATGAACACTTTTATGTTGACGCACTTGATTGGGAATTAATGAAGCTAATGTGAGTGCTGTTCCAAATGTTTTTCCTGTTCCTGTTCTATCACGTAGTAATAAATCTTGTTGACCAGCAACTAAAGTAGGAATAAATTTTTGTTGAGCAAGGGTAGGGTGTGTTATATTAAAGTTTGATTTTAATTTTTGACATGTTGAAGGAGATATTCCTAAAGACTTTACACACAAAATATAAACACATTAACGCATTAGCAAAGCTATTACATTTGTTTTACTCACTTCGAATGTAGAATAATATCTTTTGGATGCCAAATTAAGTTTATATCGAGCAAACATTTTTGTTTTATATTTTTTTGGAAACAGAGAAAAAAAAAGAAGAAAAGATTAAAAAGTTATTTTTTATAAAAAAGGTTTTATTAAATGATTAAGAAAAAAATTATAAAATAATCAAGAGTAGCCAAAAGAATGATATCAATCTGTTAAAAATAAAAAAAAGAGGTTAGAAATCATATAAAAAAAATTCTTTAATAAAAAGGGAAATGTAATAAATTTCGATTTTTTTTTTTTTAGTTTTTTTTTCTTTAATCAGCTAAAGGCAATAGTTTGTCTTCATTAAATATGCAGAACAGGTCTGTTGTGTTCATCCTTTAAAGAAATAAAAACAAAAAATCCAATATACACACTCCCTTTAATTTTTTAAATAATACTTGCCTTATGGTTTCATTGATGTCTAAAAAGAGAAAAACAAAAGTAAACCATGAAAACTTTTCTTGATTTATAGTTTTGGGCCGAAATTTCGGACAAGATCAAAAATGAAATATAAAAATTTTTCGCTTTTAAACAGTCCATAACAATCCCTTTTAATTTTTGATTGGGGAAAGTATTGTTATCGGCGACTAATTCCATTTATCCATTGAGAAATTTTTCAACAGTTTTTTTTTTTTTGATTATCATATCAAAAAAGGAAATTATCAATTAGTTGGAAACAAGACATGTAAATATTTTTTTTTTTAGGAATGTGTAAGTTTTATTGTAGAAATAAGATAATATGTAAAAAGAAAAAAAAAATTGATTATAACATTCGGTTGATTGATCTGATTAATAAAAAGGAAAAGAAAAAAACTATATAAAATGAATATAAAGAAAAATAAATGATGAAAATGATGATGAAATAAAAAAAGTCTAGATTATATCATAAATAAAAAAGAATTAGGGACGAGAAGAGAGAGCTTTATGAGCTTCAGCTAATTGTCCTTCTAAAACTCTAATACGATCTTCATAAGAAGATTCTTTTGCCTTCAAGTTTGTCTTTTCAGAATCCAACACAGCAACACGCATCAATAAACCAGCATTGATCTTTTCGAGTTCAGAGACACGGGTTTCAAGAGTTTCCATCTTTTGCACCTTACGAAGACGGGAACGACGAGCAGCATCAGTGTTCTTTTGGCGTTTCACAGCCGCATCATCAGTAGAATCAAGATCAGCGGCGTCATCAGATCTCTTACGAATACGAGGAGAAGGAGCAGCAGAAAAAGAGGGAGTTGATGCACTAATGACAGCAGGAGACATCTCTGGAACAGTAGCAGAAGTGATAACAGGTGTAGGAGCAGCAACAGCAGCTAAAGCAGCTAAAGCAGCAGGCAATGAATCACCAATGTCAGCAAACAAATTAGTCATTTGAACACTAGGACTGGCTGGAACTGGAGTAGCAACAGGAGTAGTAACAGCTGACGTAGTAGGCATAGAAAAGAATTGAGGAGTAGAAGAGTCTAAGATGGCAGAAACATCAAGGTCAACAACGTTACTTTCACCTAAAGGAGATTTTGAAATTTTATCCTTTGATTGAAAAGGAGGAGACATGAGGAATTGATCAAGAGGTGTGGCAATCTCAGGAGAGGAGTTGACACTACACTCTGAAAGAAAATCTTGTTTGAGCCATTCGTCAAACATAGATGAGGATTCTTGAGCGGGAGTAGTAGTACCCATTACTGGAGTAAGGGACTGATAAAGTTGAGTAAAAACGTCTTGGGTCATCTTTTTTTTTTTAATAGATTGATTTGATGATTGAGATTTTAGATTTGATTTGATTTAATAGATTGATAAGTTCAGCAGGGTAATAGTGATACTGGTTTTCGAGACTTGCACGTCTTTTTTGTAGTTAATGAGCACTTTTGAGAGTGTAAACATAATTGCGAAATGTTGTAAACCATAATGGTAAACGAAAAAGTTTGGTTATAAAAATCGATAAATAAAGTATTTGGTGTCTGGTTCTATGTATTCGTCTCCGGAAGGAACGAGCGGTTAATTTAAGCAGTGAAGGCCATCGTATATAACGGAATAAGTGTATAAATATATATATATATAAACGGGGTTTGCAAGGGTTTAAGAAAGTGAGGTAAAAGGGAAGTTTAAAGTTTTCTTTTTATATAAGAAAACTATGAAATGCAGGATATGGGATAACTAAACAAAATTTAGTACGCCCAAAGATTTGAATTATTATTAGAGAAATAGACAAAGAAAAAAAAGAGAATCAGAAAAAGGATTTTTAAAAAATGAGATTTGCTTTTATACCCTTTAAGCTGTATTTCTATGATTGGTCGTCTATACAGATAACGAAATGACTCATTTCAACACTTTCCTGTTATAGAATGTACCTCTGTTTTTTTTTTCACATCAAACACAGTGGCTTATAGACAAGGACCCAGATTGATCTTTGTATTGTAATAATCAACTAAAATGTTTATCCTATTTTAAAAAAAAAAAAAAAAAAACGAAAGTTCATCATTTGAAATAACGATTATTTTCTGCGCGTATATTTTCTTGCAAGTTTTATATAATACCCATTCTTCTTTTTTAAGGGAATTGTTGTTCCCTCTTTCTCTTTCTCTTTCTCTCTCTCATTTATTTTAGGATGTCTGTTATTAGTCCAGCGACAAATTTCTGGGGTGAAGTGTAAGTATACGAATTGCATAAAGATTTAAATATAGCCTAATGATAATCCAATAATATTCAGTACATCTACCATTGACTGGTGTGAAGTAAGTATTGTAAAAAATATTTATATATATATAAATATATATTTGTATTCACACAATCACTAACATTTAGATGTAAAAACGATAGGAGAATTACACCGTTAGTCCTTATTTAGCTGAATTTTGGAATACAATCACAAATTTAGGATTTGGTAAGCACTGCAATCAAGTAGTACAAGCATTTGTTTATCCTGGTCATTTATCATTTATTCGTATATCTTTTTTACGTTATATATTATACAGTCTTTTTCTCTCTTTTTGGCATTTACAATGTTCTCAAAAATGGCTCGAGTAAACGTTTTATCCTTGCTTATTTAGGAGTTGCATTTGTTGGTTTTGGCTCGTGCGTAATTTCAAATAAAAATGTCAGGAACAATAATTTAACACTATTTGTATAGATGGTGCTTTCATATGACACTTCAATATGAAATGCAGTTATTAGATGAATTACCAAGTAAGTCATTATTAAATGCATATTTTGCATATTTCTAACTCAAATTAGTGATTTATGTTGCCAGTATTGTAATGTGGCTCACGTAAGTTTTTCAAATCACTTCCGACGACTGAGCAACTAAAAAACTGTGTTTATCATCAGATTTCTCGCAAATCCCAGTAGTAAAAATACCGTTAAGGTTCCATTTGCATTAACTGTATATTCTGCTGTTGTAACATGGTCTTACCTCATTATTAATAATCCCATATTTCATCAACTTTCTTATGCTATTCTTGTCATTGGCGTTGTATTCAGAGCAATTAAATTGTTTAATGCTGTACCCAAATCATACACATATGAAGTGTCTAGAATGCAATGTCTGCTTTGGATGTCTGCTTTAGGTTTCATTGTAGCTTTTATTCTTTGGAATATCGATAATCAATTTTGTAATAATTTGAGATCATGGAGAAGCACTGTTCCATTTTTAATTGGTTCTATTAGTGAGGTAAAAAAGCTTCACAAACATGTCTCTTTATATCGTTTTAACCTTCTATTTATAGCTTCATGGATGGTGGCACATTGGAACTGGTAAAATTTTATTGGTTACCATAAAGAGTACCCGTAAAACTAAAAATTTATATAGGTTTGGGGTCATACTATTTCATCGTATTTTGTGAATGGATTCAACCTACATTAGAAACTGGCAATAGAAAATCATTTAGACTACATTGGATTGGCCCTCTTTGCTATTTAAGAGCTGCTGATAATATGAATAAAAAGGATTAAACAGTATATATATATATATATATATATATATACACGTGATTTATTAAAGCCGCATATTTATACATTTGTGAGTACACTGTTGGTGATGAAATAATCATAAAAAAAGTGCCTTGCCACCTCCTCCTCGTCTCGCTCCTCTTGCTCTCCTGAGTATATATATTCTATTTTCCCTCCTTTTTTTTAATATATATACCTTTATCTTTCTCTTTTTCGATATATAAAAATGTTACAACACGGTAGAGATTCATCTCTATCCTCGATTGCAAATTCATTCAACGATACTTGCTCCATTTCTTCTGGTTCGCCAAGAACATCACCACTAAATTCGCCTTATGTTTCTCCAGGGGGATCACCTAGAGAATCATTAAATCAACAATTTACCAATAGTATGTCTCTTCAGCCACCTTCAAACAATAATAGCAGTAAAAATAATAATAATACATTTGTTCATAAATTATACAAGTAAAGAAAGAAAAAAAAAAAAAAAAAAAAAAAAAAAAAAGAACCTGCATATAATAATACATTAATAATTTTTTTTTTTTTTTGATTAATTTAGCATGGTAGTCGATCATCAATATCAATATTTAATTGCTTGGAATTATACAGGATCTTCATTTATTGTTTGTAATATCATGGAATTTTCAAAAGATGTTTTACCAAAGCATTTTAAACATAATAATTTCAGTAGTTTTGTTCGACAACTCAATATGTATGGTTTTCATAAAGTAAATAAATCTCCAAGGGGACATCGAACATTGGCAGAAAATCAAATTTGGGAATTTTCTCATCCAAAGTTTCTCAAGGATCGTCCTGATATTTTAGATGAAATCAAACGTAAATCATTAGAAACCGAGAATAATACTAGAAGAGATCATGGAGATATCAATTCACATATGGCAATGATGCAAGTATCACAATCTGAAATGGTACAACAGCTGGTTAGATTACAGGATAATTTCAGTCAAGTTGTACGTGAGCTCGCTGAAACAAAAAGTAGACAAAATAAGCAATATCAAATGCTGAAAAGTATGATGGAATTCATATCAAATCGACAACAAGAGGAGTCGCAATGTGAGTTGTATATTTATCAAAATGAATACAATATCACTTATATACATATATAACATAGTACAAGTACCACCAGAACTTAATATGGGCTTTGATATACAACATGAGGAAAGACCACCTTCGATTTTTATAACATCCCATGATACCAATACATTACAAAATACTTATTTTAATCACAATAATACACCAACATCTTCTTCCTCATCATCTTCATCATCAAGAGCACCTGTACTTACTGTACAAACTCACAATTTATCCCCACAATTAGGGTTATCACCTAACAGTCCTTTAGATCAGCAAAATTCTCCAGCTCTAAGTGCATATCATACGGCATTAAATACTCCAGTTTCCCCTAGTCCTAGTCCATTTATTTCAGATGATGATATTCCAAGTCTTTACAGTCCTCATAGTCCATTAACACCAAATACATTTACACTAAATGAAAGTTATTATACCACACAACAACATCAACAATATATAACTCCTCCTCAGCCACTACAACAACATCATCAACAGCAGCATCAGCAGCAAGATATAAATATGATGGATCAACATTCATTAGGAGGAGGGGTTACATATAATTCATTTACTTTAGGGGCTCAAAGAACTGGATAATAATATATCTTTTTTCGTTTTTAATATATATTTACATACATATATCACTATTTTATACAAATATCAATTTATATACAATGTTTAATAAAAATTGATTTGATTTTGATTGAAAGGGGACCATTTTGCACTAAAAATAAAAATAAAAATAAAAATTGTGCCTTGCATAAGTCTATATCCACATACACAAAATGCAGAATGAGCACAGAAATAAATAAAAAGGAGGCCTACAGAAAAGCATATATTATATTGTGATATTTGTGTATATTGTATATTGTATATTGTATATGTGGTACATTGGTGTATCTCTCTACATTTGAAATCCATCATCTGAGCCTTCTTATTTGTCTGATTTCAATTCAATAGCCGATTTTATTTGATTTCTACAATTTGTAACTTTTTTTTTTTCGATTCTTTGTTTAATTCCACAAACGTTATAATATGCTGCATACAAAGAGATTTATTGTTTATATTACCACAGCAATCATCTCTTTATGGACATTGAGCTACTACATGTGGTACCACTCATCTGGAGCAATTATACAAGAAACGACATGGACTTGTACTGGTCAAGGAAGAAGTAAAATTTGCGAATTTAAAAATTTTTGTATCGACAGTTATCATGGTCCCTTTGTCATTTCCGACAGGGAGCCTCCGCGCATTAATGTCATGAATACAGGTGATGCAGAGGACTTTTGGTTTCAACCAAAACAAATTCGTAGTAACCACGGGGTTCGTGCTGACCACGTTGATGAAACAGTGTTTACATATTCTTTGTACTCGCCGTATCATTTTTCTCACTCGCTATTTAATGGTTTAATGCCTTTGTATAGTATAATGCAAGAAAAAAAGGCCACTTCAACAAGTTGGACTTTGCGAGTTGGAACATATGATAATAAACACACTGAAGTCGACTTGTTATTACCTACTACATCAAAAGATATTGTCTTGGAAAAAGCTGATGTCTTGACTTCGAAGCAAATGCTACCTAATTACAAGCCAATGTGTTTCTCAAAGGCTGTCGTAGGCGCAGGTAATCGATGCTCATTGTGGTATTGCGATGGCCAAATCCCATCACAACACTATGCTTCATTCAAATCCTTTGCCTTGAGTCACCCTGTTGTACCCAATAATCCATGCGCTTCTTCCATTGTCACCTACAAACCTCACGGTAAATACAAAATCGGCATCCTCAACAGAAAAAAGACACGCCACATCACCAATATACCCCAACTCATTCAACGTTTAACAACTGAGCTTGATGCCGCAGTTGTCACTATAGATTTTGAAAAAGGATGTGATATTGTCAACACTGCTCATGCTGTCAAAGATTTAGACATTTTGATAGCTCCTTTTGGAAACGGTTTAGGTGCTGGTTTGTTTATGAAGGACGATGCTGCAGTGATATCAATTGCAGCTCGTTACTATAATGAACCTTGGTTCAAGTATCCCATGACAGCTATCGGTAGACGTATTTTTAATTTTGAGTGCACTAGTAGCATTTGCCAAGAATATGATCAAGAACTAGCTAAATCTGTTCTAGATGAGGTGGGTATACAATTGAATAAAACGGAAATGCAGAACTTTTTGACAACTGGAAACCCGGAAAATGTATTGTCGCCGTATTTACCAAACAGTAATCCATGGGATCCGTTTTTACAATACGCCAAGGATGTGAGTAGAAGAGTAGACGTGGATCGCTTTATTCCTTTCTTAAAGCAAATCATTGATTCAAAACCTCCTAAAAATATGACTTTTTCAGAATCTTGTAAAACACCAAATGTTTGCTGTGATTTAGATTGTGAAGTGCCGTTAAATCGAAATGTGTTTGGTGATAATAATGCTTGGAAAAAAACCGATACTACCTAATTAATTAATTATAACATAGAGAACATCTTAAGATATCATAATCCCATTAATATAATACGTATTTACCATGTACATATGCATGTAGTGTTATCTATAAAATATACTACTATGCAGCAGAATACTCTAGCATCGTTTTTTTTTTCCCTTCTTTTTTAGAGTATGCATTTTTCCGCTAAAAAAAAAGCTAAATCACAACATAGAATATATACTAGCATGCCTTAGAGGCTTCTAATTATAATAAATTGAATACTTTTTTACTTGAGGGAATGTCCAAATCATTTTTTTAATTCTTCAGAATTGTTGTCAGTTTTGAGATCAAGTTAACTTTTAGCTTGCTGTAGTGCTCTGAATGAAGATAGTTAAACTCTATAAGTTTAAATTTTTTGTAAACCATTCAATTAAAATATAAATTTACAAAAAGTTCATTATTTATAGTTTTCAATCATCAAGATTGCTCTGTTTTCTATAAATAATTTTACGTTGAACACTTTTTAAGGTATACCTTAGACACTGTCAAATAAACATTATGAATTAGCCACTTCATGTTACCCTATTCCTAAACTTATTCTAGATCTCACAAAAGACTCAAAAACAAGTAAAAACTCACTGCTTTTTCCTTGAAAACTGGGTCCTAATTTTCATCTCTGCTCAACTTTTTTTTTTGCGAAATAACACTGAGAAAAAATTATATGCCAATGTACCTGAGATGTTCAAATTTAATTTAAAAATAAGTATTCGAAAATATCCTGTTTTTTGCAGTTGGTATAACTATTTTAGTGCTAATGTTTCAGATTTTTGAAGGTATTTTACTGCTAAAAATGAAACTAAGCCCTTGGTGGTTGGGCTGAATGGTTAAGGCGTGTGCTTCCCAGGCGCAAGGTCTCGTGTTCAAATCCTGGTGTCGA
>JAMYHX010000629.1:0-20482 GCA_025529335.1 Rhizopus sp. PT2906
TTCCCTTTTACTGTCATTGAAGAACTAATGAAATTAAGAAAGTATAAGATTGTACTTTTATTAAATGTAGTGGCTATTAAGCAAAGTACGTCGATGAGGCACTTGATTGAGAAAAAAAGACACTGACGACATTAGAATGCGAATGTTGAAGACAAAGTAAAAGGGCGTCACTTTTGCTCATTTTTTATTCGCCGACTTCACCACCAACGCGGTACATTTTTCTTTTTCCTTCTATAAATGAACGTTACTGAGCAAACAAAGAAATCAGCTGAAATATATGCCAAGGCAAACGATGCCTTCTTTGACGATGACTACGATGAAGCATTGAGTTTGTTTAGTCAACTGGTTGATTTAGAGCCTGAAAATGCTGAATTCATATTAAAACGGTATTAGATCAATCAAAGATAAAGAACAGTTACTTACACCTGTAGCAGTTGTTCTGTTTATCAAAAAGTAAACAAGTTAGACTTGGCTCTCAAAGACGTTGAAAAAGCCCTGGATATTTTAAAGCATGGCTCACGTAGTCTTATGGCTAGAGCTCATTTGCAAAAAGGGTAACAACCTAAGAATTTGTCAACTATTATGCAAAATAATATCAACATTAAAACCTTTATAGTATCATCTTGCATCGCCTTGAACGGTATAAAGAAGCCGAGGAACACTTGAATCAATCAAAAGGATTGAATCCAAATGAAAAGACACTTACTACTTGGTTACGAAAGAATGCAGATAAACTAAAGGAGGTCAATCAATCATCTTCCAATGCTACTATTAATACAACTACTCCTGTACCAATGGAATCTACAAATAAGCCTTTGAATACAACAGCAAGGTAATGATTATATCATTTTGATAACACATTGATTAAACTGTGATATAGACATGAATGGTTTCAAAATGACAACTTTGTTACTATTGAAGTATTTGTCAAAAAAGTCATGGCACAAGATGTATCCGTTGGATTCTACGAGGACTCTGTAAGATTAGGATAAAGATATGTTGATTGGGTACTAAAATGGTTCATATAGCTTTCTTTGGCTGCAAAATTACTTAGTGGATCGACATATTCAATTGAACTTGATCCACTTGCACACAAAATTATACCAGAAGAATCCACGTACAAGGTTCTTTCTACAAAGATTGAAGTCAAATTGAAAAAGAAAGTTCCAGGTATCATGTGGGGTGCATTAGAAGGTGAAAATGATTTAGGAAGTAAGTCCTCTTATAATCTTCAAATCAAATAATCCTAATCCTTGCACAATAGCGCCTGCACCTGCTGTTACCAACAACAAAAAACAGACAAAAGACTGGAATAAGTTAATTAAAGAAGTGGATGATGAAAAATTAGAAGGAGAGGCTGCTGTCAATGCACTATTTCAACAAATATATCGTGACGCAGATCCAGACGCCAGACGGGCCATGATGAAGAGTTTTATTGAAAGTAATGGTACCTGTCTCTCTACTAACTGGTCAGAGGTTGGATCTAAAAAGGTTGAAACAAAGCCCCCTGAGGGCACGATAGTAAAGAAGGTAAGTTCGATATGCTTCTCTTTTTTTTTGCATTAAACCTTATTTGTTCTCTAGTTTGACGAGTAATTCTTATACCGAACTTTATGAGGGAGAAAAGCAACCTGTCATGAAAAATAGTAAAAAAAGGAAATTCGTACAAATAAAAAAGTATTTTTTCCCTTGACTCTTTTCTTTTTCGCATGTTAGAAGATGACTTATTCTATTCATAAGATTCTCATTGCTAATCGAGGCGAGATTGCTTGCAGAGTGATTCAAACATGTAAACGCTTGGGAATATCTACTGTCGCTGTTTACTCTGATAGGTAAACAATAATAAATGATTCATGCATAATTAAGGTGCTTATCTCTTTTAATTTTAAAGCGACCAAAATGCTCCATTTGTTAGACTGGCTGATGAAGCTTATCATATCGGTCACTCAATTGCTTCAGAATCATACCTCAATGCAGAAAAAATAATACAAGTGGCTAAACGATCTGGAGCAGACGCGATTCACCCTGGATACGGCTTTCTGTCAGAGAACCCCGATTTTGCAGATATGGTAAATCAAGCGGGTATCAACTTTATTGGACCTAGAGCAGAATCTATTCGAACCATTGGTGATAAGATGGCTGCCAAAGTATTCATCAGGGAACATTTGAGTTCTATCCCTCTGATTCCTGGCTATCACGGTCAAGACCAGTCGATTGAAAGACTGGAACAGGAGGCCAAAAAGATAGGTTCGTCTTGATGAACAATGTAGTAATGATTAATTGAACTGATAAGCTGTTAGAATTTCCTGTGTTATTGAAGGCTTCTGCTGGTGGAGGCGGTAAAGGCATGAGAACAGTTTATGATGCACACAAGTAAGCTTATATTGTCATATTCTATGACCAAAAGACTTAAATTATATAAAAGGTTAAGAGAAGAAATTGAAGCTGCCAAGGGTGAAGCACTTCGAGCGTTTGGATCAGACACTTTATTAATAGAAAAATACTTTACAAGTGTACATCACGTAGAGGTACTCAAGCTTTTCACACACTTGGTGTCCATATTGATAAAAGACATAGGTTCAAATTTTTGGAGACAAATATGGAAATGTATATCATATTAATGAACGTGATTGCTCAATTCAAAGAAGACATCAGAAAGTCGTTGAAGTAAGGAGTTGTGAGCTGATGAAGCCATGCTTTTTTTTTTTCTTTTTTTTACTCATTTCTATAGGAAACCCCTTCTCCTGTTGTGGACACGGACCTCCGTCGAGACATGACAGATGCTGCTGTCAGCTTGGGACGCAAACTAGGCTATGTAGGAGCTGGCACAGTAGAATTTATTCTAGACCTCAAATCCAGGCGCTTTTATTTCTTGGAACTGAATACACGATTGCAGGTGGAGCATCCTATTACGGAAGCCATTTCTGGTCTAGACCTTGTTGAACTGCAAATACTTATTGCTCAGGGGGCCAATTTAAAACACATGAGTGTACTGAACCAGATACCTTTCCATGGGCACGCTATAGAAGTACGCTTATGTGCAGAGGATCCAGAAGACTTTAGCCCACGTACAGGAACTATCCTCAAATGGAGTCCCCCAACCGATATTGAAGGGGTACGCATTGACACAGGTGTACAGGATGGCTCAGATATATCCATTTACTATGACTCAATGATTGCTAAAGTGATTGTACATGCTCCTACTCGTGCAGAGGCTATAAAGCGTATGATTGCCGTCTTGAAGCGTACAGTAATTGTGGGCATAACCACAAATCAAAAACTGTTGTTAAGCATCATGCAGAACCCCTCTTTCCAAGCTGGTGTATTTGACACAAACTTTATACAGCAAGAAAAACTCTTTCCCCCATTTGATTTACATCGTGCTGAGCCTAGCATCATTGCCGCCCTATTGTTTGACTGGACAACACGTCAGAATAAGCAAATCTATCTTAAAAATATTCCTGCAGGATGGAGAAATGTAAAATGGCGTCCTCATCGTATTCAATTCATTGTTCAGGACCAGCAAAAGGTTGACGTCTTGTATGAATACTTAGGATACCGTAACGACAGACATGAATTCAAGGCTTTGGTATTAGACAAGGAGTCAGAACAAGAACCAGAGCTATCTCTTTCCATTGCTTTGTACAAGTCCGAGATCAGTAAAGAGTATCTTGGAGCAAAGGGCATCCAAGGATCTAAGGGCCTCTTACGATTTGAAATGAATAATGTCCAACAATGCTTTTACCTTGCTGAATGCTTCCAAGATATAAACAAGTCAATCTTTGTTCATGACTTTCTTCATGGTTACCCTATTGAATTAATCAAGGTAGATCGATTAAAAAGCAAGACTACTATCGCAGAAGATGACAAAGGTATGAAAGTATATAATCAATTCAGTGCACTAATCCTTAGTAGTAACACCTTATACCTCGTCCATGCCTTGTCGAATTCTTAAAATACTTGCGCCTACTGGCACTGTCGTCAAGAAGAACACGCCTCTTCTCTCAATTGAGTCTATGAAAACTGAAGTCAAGATTCTTAGTCGTCATGATGGTATCGTCACTATGAAAGTGCAAGAGAATCAATTGGTAGACGCAAAGGTGCTCTTGTGTACTGTAGATGAAAAGCAATAAAGCCTTTTTATTTATTGATTTACAATTTAAGCTTGTGCTCCATAAATGTATGCAAATCCACAGATTCGGTTGATAGGCTAGGATCTGAATATTGATTATTAGCTTTTATGTAAAATAGTATTTGTATATTTACCGTTAAGGAAGTCTTCATAGTCAATTGTCTCATCTTTGCCTAACAAAATATCCAAGTGTAAATTTGAAGAAGGCATCACAGGTACACGTTGACGCTATATAATATTAGTATAATCATTTAGATATAATGTAGTCTTTACCTTTTCAACAATGCTCCTTTCCATCATGAGCTTAATTGGAGCATGCATGCCATATGCCTGGCGTGCCAAGTTTAGTTTCAACTCCCACTGTGTCTCTTCCCACTACATAATAAAAGTAAGTTGTCTTGTTTTATTTTAAAATAATATTTTACATTATTTAATCTATGTTCAAGAGGATGCTTAGGCATGACCTCATGCTTGATAGAACGAATACCAAAACGGAAGGCATCATGTCCGCCATATTCTGCATGAGTTGTGTTTAACGTGCTCTTGGTAGTTGCATGGTATGTATCGGGAGCAATACGAAGTGACTAAGCAATGAATAAATGTGTGTTCTGTTCATTCAATTAGTTTTCATTTTACCATTTCTGTTTATTATATTATATAAAGAAAAGAGAAAGCGTACGTCTACCTGCTTGCGTGTCGTGGTCAACAGAATTGCAGTCACATATTATTTAGAACACAGATGCAATTGCTATTGTTGCTGTATGATGACCCTTCAGGATCATTCTCTTGAGATAAGCGATAAACTTGTACGCTTTGCCGTGAACTTGTATTGCTGAATATCTTTATACTTTAACAAAGTTATGGATGCTCGTAAAGAAAATTGAGTGAATTATGCAATTTCCTCTCAGTAAAGAGTGACTGTTTGGGCTGTCAACATAAAGTTCAAATTTTTCTCTTTTTTTTTTTTTTTTTTTTTTTTTTTTTTTTTTTTTTTTTTTTTTGATCTATTCAACAATCTAAAAGATGTCTAATGTCAAATCAATAAAGAAAAGTGAACCTAAAACAGATGAAAAACCAAAACAAACTCAAGGACAAAAGTTATTGGAGGCTATGACAGCAAAGAAAGCAGCTAAGGAAGCATTATTAAAAGGAGTAAAGAATACACACGTCTCTTTTGACGATGAAGGAAACGAACAAAAAGTGGAAACTGTTACTGAAGGAGAGAAAAAGAGAAAAAATGAAGAAAAAGTCTCAGAAAAGAAGACAAAGAAAGCTAAAAAGCTCAAGGTGAAAAAGACAGAAGAAACAAAAACGGACAGTAAGCAAAAAGAAGCGTTTGAATACCTTCGATTGTTTGTAAATGACAGAAAGAATTGGAAATTCAAAAAGGTGTTACAAACATGGATTCTTCAAAATATATACAAGATACCTAAAAGTGAATTTGATAATGCATTGGAATATTTAAAAGATTTGCAGGGTGCATCACGTGAGGTATTTGTATTCCATATATACAAATGATGCATATGCTAATGTTTATTGATAGAAAACAAAAAAAGAAGCACAAGACAGAATACCAAAGAATGCTATTGGAAATAATTTGACAGGATATACCAATGTCAGTAATGATGACTTTGATGATTTCGATGCAGAAAAGTTATTAGCACAAGTATCAGCGACACAGTCAAATACTAAGCAAGACGAATCAGAGGAAGTTAGACGTGCAAGATTAATTGTAGATACGCTTTTATAAATAAAATTTTTAATCACTCAGTTGTAAGCATCAACAGTGAAGTCATCAGATTGTATCAATCAAAAAAATAGAACTTGGTTCAGCTTCAGATCATCAATATTAGAAAACGAAAAGCTATGTAATCATATTTGAAAAAGTAGTTCAAATCGACCAATCCACAGTGGATTACTTTATAAACAAAATAGTAGGAACTTGGAAGAGTATTTGCTTTTAGTATGTTTGTTGGAACATCAGAGATGTTTGGTTGTTGATCTCAATGAGATATTTGTATGTGATGGCTCAATAGAGAAAGACTTTGCAGTGGGATAAATGTCAATTTATTTTATTCGTAGTACAACATGGACTAAAATGTCAATTTAATCCTAATGAGGACAGGCTAATGCCCCCATAGGATCATACGCAGGCAACACAGTAGGCTCAGTATTCAAGATTGCAAGCAATTTTTTAGGAACGTCCTTGTTTTCAAGCACAACCTATATAAAGTACTTTAGCACACATATTCCATTAATTTTTATTACATACCTGATAGACAAAGGCAGAGAACCATTCGTCTGTCATAACCCAAAACCCTTTGTCTCCAGAAGTATCCTCACCCCATGAATTTTCTACACGCCATCGGACTGGTTTACCATCCTTATCTAGGTGAACACCTGTGAAAACCATAGCATGAGTCATCAAACTTTCCTTGTACAACAATCTTTCTTCTTTGGTCAAATTGAACTTAATATTAAATGCGAGTTCATAATCATAAATTTTGGTATCCATAGCACCCACGCGGTTGTTGCTAAACTGTCCCACATCACAACCAAACCATACTGGTCTACCAGATTTTAGGACGTTGATAGCGAGTTGCTTTTGATTTTCTGAAGTGGTATTGATATAACGGATGGGTTTACCACCGACAATGTTACCAAGGCGATCAACAGTATAGAGTGCATCCGTAGGATTACGTGGATCATTGATTAATGAGACCATAGAAGAGATCTGTGTAAAGGGTTAGGCTAATATATGATACAATGGGTACGCAACTTACAGGAAAGTTGACAACCTCCTTGAAAAACCTCTTGGGTGTCAAATGATGAATACCAATATATTTGCCATTCTTATCCTGAGTTTCCCAATCAAATTGAGAAGGAGGTTCTCCAAGGTGAATTGTAATGATGCGATAAATATCTTCCATCATCTTTTCTTTCAAGACACGAACAGATTGTGTTGACATACCCAAACTGATTTGCTTACGAATAATGGTAGCAAATTCACGAAGCTTCACAGTAACCAGCCAATTTAAACGTCTTGTATTTGATGACGAGAATGTTTCCGGAAATACACTCTTGGGTACAACACCGTATTTTTCAACAAGGTTAATCAGCATATCAAACTGGCCACCATCACCAACAGGATCAGTCAAAAGATATTGAACTACTCGATCATTAATATCTTCGTGTGCAAGGTCAATCATGTTTTCAAGGAACCAGTTAGCCTTTTCAAGTTTATCTGTTTTTAATGCATCAGTAACATGGGCAAATTTACACCAGTTGGCTTACCATAAAAAAATAGATAGCTTTGAGAAAGTTCAAAGTCATCTGGTAAATTGTATCTTGTGATAACAGCAATTCTCATAATGTTTGTTCCAGCAAATAGCCAACAACGACCACTTGATTTTTGATTGGTAGCAGAGCCTTCCAAGTCTATCTTGACATTAAACGTATGACGATCATTATGGATCGCAGCAGAAGAATTCAAAAACACATTGGTAGGATCATTTCCAGCTAATGCATTTTTAGCCAACAGGTTTTTACTGTCTTGATAAAAACGCTTGGAATATCTCGAAATGCTTTCGATAGATAAATCAGAGGAAACATGTTTGATATCGTCAATATCCAAATCAGCAAATTGGTAGGCAAGCTTTTCGTCAAATTCAACAGCGTCTCTGGTAGACGATGAAGGGCTTGAAATAGGTTTAGAAGATTCAGCTCCCATAGTAACAAATAAATGAAAAAGAAAAAGATAAGGGAATTGTGCCAATTTGATGCTTTTTAACTAAAATGGAAAGTCAGGAGGAGGAGTCACATGAGAACAAATGATGTTGGTAGGGGATAAATATTTACCACTGGTCACACATATTGCTCTGGAACGAATGTTTTCCCTTTTAGGGGCAGGTTTTTGTGCTTTACAGTAAAAAGTTCATTGCTACGTTGATATTAGTTTAATGAAAAAAGGAAAACATTGCTCACTTTTGACCTATATATTTGGGCATGTGTAGTAGAGATATGCCTATAAAGGCATTTATTTAAGCAGTTGTTAAATTGACTTATGGAAAGTTGAACGAATTATAAAGATGCTTTAAAGTCACCTTAGTTGGTTTCAATATCGTATTTTATGTTGAATAATAGTCAATAAGCAGTGTCTATATATCAATAACAAAAGCAGCAACATAAACTGATCAATCATAATAAGTGTAGCTATCATTTTTAATATCTTTCATCTTTATTCTTCCAAATAAAAGAAACATAAAGAGTTCCATTGTACTTTCTGTTTATTCTTGCTACTACTACAACAACAAATATCACAAGTTATCATAGCTTTTTCTTTTACCATAGAGTTAATGAAAGCACTTTCATTTACTCTTGACAGAAATAATGAGAGTTAATTACAAAAAGAATTCAGTAGTTGTTATAAAAAAGAATGTTGTTGAAAGAACTTTATTCAAAAGCCTTATTCACTTGTACAGAATCCTTTTCATAAGCTTTCTAAACAGTTGCGCAATGTCAAAATGATTTTACATCTTACCATATTTCATGTCAACACTTAACAAAAGACAAGAAGAAGTGTTGAAGGGATACTTGATTAAATAGAACTCTCATGAGCTTTGTTAAAAAATAGAAATAATCAGAGCTTATCTGCTTTCGCGAATTTTACACTGTTCTTCCATGAGATTCGTGAATCATGATGAATGTTTATTTGATCAACCATAATTGAACTTTGTAAAGAGGTAGAAGGAAAGAAACGAACTGGGCCATCACCAAAGCTATGCTCTAAATCATTTTCTCCATAAATATCATCTAAATAACCAAGCTGTGTATTTTTCTAAATAATTAAAATGGCTTTTGGTATTTTTGATTCACACTATAACACTTGTTGCTATTACCTTTGGTTCATCTTTAGATGATCGTTTCTTCTACATCTAAAAATATACTCACCTTTTGATTATCATAGTAGCAATCTCTAAATAGAGTTTTGAACAGTGGCTTTCAGTACTCAAAATATCACATCTCAGTTCATCTTTCCATGATGAGTAGCCAACCATATTAAAACTACAAGAGCCGAAATGAAAGAGATATTAGAACTTTAATGAATGAGCGTTTAATTTGGTGAAATTAAAAATGATGATCTTTTTACTTACATATGGTCTAGCATTATCTAAGAGTTGCTTCTTTTGACTTGTAAAATTCCAATTTCTTTTCGATACAAACTCTGTCAGCTTCAAAGCCTTCATCTGCATAAAATCAACAATTTAAAAAAGTGGATAATTTTATATCTATTTGATGGTGTATACTACGCGCACGAGGAAATCCACGATAGGGTTAATGTTACAAGCGCTACCTATGATGTGGTCAACAAACTTTTTCAATGAGCAGCGTTACAATCAGCTTGTGCAGGAACAAATATCTTTACATATTCCTTGACGCAAAATATGGCTTTTATAAAGTTTCAAAAAGAAAGAAAATGTCTTTTTTGTCAGTGAGGAATAGTACGCGTGCTCCGTTCGCGCTCCGTTTTTACTAGAGACACATAATTCTTGTATATAGCTTTAGTTTGCTTAATGAAGCCCATCAATAGTAAGCCTTGATTGTTTAATTGGCTTGTATGATAGGCGTATAACAGATCTAAAAGCTCATCTAATGATGTAAAATTAGAATATATCCATTTACCAGACAAATATTGAAGAAACGGAGCCTGAAACAAGCAAAAAGGGTATCTCTAGTAAAAACGGAGCGCGCGTAGCATTACCCATCTCTTTTAAACTATGATTTATTTTAAGAAATAACTCATATATGCATTAGAATAGTATCTAGGCGCTGATTTCAATACAGTACTCCCACAGTCAATTGGTCTTTTGGACATATTCTTTATTTGGAGTATTTGATTAGTTTGAACATGCAGTTTTTTGTCATAAAGACTTTATTGGAAGTAGTTTGATGAAAAAAGCGACAACTTTAATTGAGGAAAAGTTCTTTCGATCGAGACTATCTCCTGAGAAAAAAAGGATATACAGCAGAATAATCAACTAATAAGGACCGCAAAACACATTTTTAATGTTTAATAAAAAAAAAAGCTTATGATTCTAGAGCAAGCAGCTAAAGCCACAAACATAACCATCTTTGAGAAGAAAAAGACAAAGCAGCCTTTGTTCTCTTCGATTCGCTTGCAATGGTTCGAGCTTACATTTTAAGTTTTTAAATAAAACTTTCACAATGGGACTATAAGAATGATTGTAAAGCTATGGATATTTATTCATTTTTGAACGCGTTTTGAACTATTTGTGCAGCTGTATCGACTTCTATCTTGGGCTGGTTCAGATGATTTCTCCATATCTTAGCTGACAAGCCTTGAGAAAGATCACTGTTATCGTGCTGCTCAGTGGCACTGATGAATGCTTCATGATTGCCTATCATGCGCTCTAGCCAAACCTTTTTTAATTTATATTCTTCCTTCTTGACCAAATACTCAGAGGCATTGGGATATAAGAGATGAATTGCTTGACGAATACCCAATCGAAGGACAACATAGATATGTTCAGATATAAGGATAGCTACCAATGTAAAGATAGGTGTGTAGTAAGAGTGAATGTTTGTAGAAGGATGGAAAAGGTAGGCGAAGGAGCTCATGGTGATGGATGATAACCAGATTAAAGTCTCCATATTACCTAACCAAGGTCCAATACTCTCTGCACGTAACGGAATAGGGCGTCTATAACATATAAATTACCTACTAGCGTATTATTACAAAGAGTTCATTACCTTGTATACTTGCAAATCTTGACAGCGTCACCGCGTAGTTCAATCCAATTATTAATCAGACAGCATAAAGCAGTAAGTGGCCACACTGTAGAAAACATACTGACATAGCCAAACTTGCGATGGTATTGTGTGTCAGCAAGGGAATATAATACTCAACTTTTGTGGTCTTACCTGGATAACCATCTCTGCATAGTCAATGTAGGTATCATACTCTAGCATTGATACTTCATTATAAACCTTTTCTATAAACTTTACTTCTTCCTCATCATTTCCTGATGCTTCTCTAGTTGCCAATTCTTTTGTCGTAGGCATTTCCCTTTTATGCAATACTTTTTCAGACACCCTTTGAGCCTTGGGTTTGATAAGGTTGATTACATAAGGAACAGCCATTTCAGTTAAAAATCCCACTATTTGGCCAGTGACAACAAAATAAACAAGTTGAGCACGAAGTCTTTGAAAGTCTACCGACTTGTGATCATGACTAATGTTGTATTGAACAAGGTAAGGTAAGACATGGTCTCCAAAAGGAATATAGATCCAAGCGGTAATGAACATAGATAGATAGCCAACAAGGAAATTAGCAATAAATATCTTTTGTGTGTAATAGTATTCATAAGCAGCGCTCGTCTTGTGCATTTCCCAATCATTCAATCGTTTCATCCATTGACTATATATCTTTATCATTGTAGGAATCAAGAGAACATAACCCACTGTAGGTGTATAATGCTAAATGGTATTAGGATTAGCTTCATCTTCTTTCATATGATTGCGTACATCTTACCAAGAATTGTTTAAAGGGGCCATTGTAATATTCATGCAAAAATAACTGAAACATAAACACGAACCCTACGATGATACTCAAAAAAGCTGCACCTATAGCAACACCAGGTATGGACGCTAGCCTTCTGGCCAATAGTTTATATGTGGATACCATAGGCGTATCTTCTCCCGTAATTTCATCCTTAACCCATCTATCACCTTTAAACTCTGTTCTTCTTCTTTCATTCTTTGAATAGTTTCGTACACCCCATTGAATTGCCAGTTGGTTTTCTTTACGCTTCCATATCTCTATAAACACAATAGCCCAGATGATCATGGCTAGAGAGTACCAGCCTGCCAACGTATTGGCATGAGTCAAGTAAACAAAGACACCCAAAGATGCAGGTACACTCAACCACAAGAAATAATTTTGGAGGAATGCAAAATAGTAAGCGATCTTCTCACCAAAATGGTTTCTTATCAGTAATAGATCATTATCATCAATCAACCATTTGGTAGACCAGGACTTTAACCATTTCTAATATAATCGTTATCACTATATATCCTTTAGAACATAGATAGACTTACATCATTCAACTCATCATTATGTAAAGGAATAATGCTTTCCACATATTGATCTGTTTGAGGCGATATTCCTGCACCACCTTCTTCTTTTGGCTGTGTCATGATTTCATAGACTAGCCTTAAACGTTCAGCCTCTGTCAATTCCTTGAATGTTTGAATATCCGAAGTTTCATTGATGTCATCTACACGTATGCCTAGCAAGAAATCACGTACTCTAAATTGGGGGAATCAATATGTTTGCATAGACAACGTGCATGAGTCCTACCTCTCTCGACGAAATTCCTTTTTAATACATTGGATGGGACTGCTAATGAATATTAACAAAGTATCTGGTTCTTTTCCTGGGCGCATCTGATAACGAAGACCAACCGAGTTCAACCGAGTTGCTAGATCTTTTAGAGACTTTATTACATGCTGTTCCAGTTGTTGTCTTGATTTATCTTTGCTACTGGTTGGAAACTTGAACTTTATAACATAATCAACACCCGCATTTTTATTTAAAATTAATTTTGAAGAAGAAGGTGGTGGCATTGGCTGAACAGGAGGGAAAAGGTGAGAGAAAGTTTGTGGATCATGCCCTGTACTTGAAAGAAATGTCTCCTGTTTGTTATTGTTACTATCAATATTATTACTCTTATCCGTCATTAATGAAAAGAAGAAAAAAAAAAAAGGAAAAGAAGGGAGTTTTGAAAGAAAAAGGAAAGAGGATTTGAAGCGGCGTTTTATAGTTTTTTTGCTTGCATATAATCTTTACCCAAATCCAAGAAATCAATCAATTTATGATACAAGAACTTGTAAGCCCAAACATTTCCTTTTAGTCGCTTTACATTAACAATAAACAGCCCAGGCAAGTTTTTAAATCTACAAATCTCAACCAGAAACCTGATCTCCTCTCCATTATCAATACATGCCTCTCCATAGATTGGCTGTAATCTTCCTATTTCTTCTTTACGTTTGGATGCCTTTCTTCTCGTGCATTTCAATACAAATGGACCACCTTCGTTATCTGAAATTGCCTCTATGCCGAGAATGCGCAAGATGCAGCTTGCTTCTTGAATGACTTGTTGTGGTGGACGAGAGGTAAGAGCTGTACGGTCAATGGGCCCTTGATGAATCTGAACACGTGAATCACCTGCTGATTCTTTCTTGACAAGAGGAAGCGCATTACTACTTAGTGTTCGCCCTCTAGTATTTGTATTGACAGTAAGTTGAGGTACAGCCACGGACACCTCTGGCTGAACAGGTGCCTTCATGACCATCGTATTTGGCGGTATTACTTCTTTCTTGTATCCGTTTGTCTCTGGGAGCTTATGCGACCTCTTTTTGATCCAATCCATCATCTTCTTTCCTGTTTTCTTTGATTGTGTTTGCTGCCTATCTGCAGTGTTTGACCAAGTGTTTCGTTGAGACTTTGGCTGCTCTGGGCTCTTTCCAAACAGCGCCAAGTGCTGTATGACATTCTCCTGGCTTGATTTTGTCGGAGGAGGGCTCCTGGTTCTTCTGTAAATGCTTTTTCGCACAGCTGCCATCGCCTTATCGCCAATTCTACGCCTTGATGTAGAGTAGATGATATCTGGCACAGGTGAGTTACCTGCAGAAGAGGTTACAGATGAGGTATCATTAGAACAAGATAAACTTGTGCAAGTATACTCTTGACGAATCATAGAGGTTCGTTTTGGCTGCTGTTGTTGCTGTGTGATGTTTATTGCAAGACGAGAGGAAGGATCTCTGATTGAGACAGAGCTCTGGGTTGATGCAGTCACACCAGATTCAGACATACTTGACAATTGGCTGTTATCCTCTGTAAGACGCATAAAAATAGATTTAGGGGCTGTATTTTCTTCAATAGCAAGCGAGTTGGAAGAATTGCCGATGGTGGACGTTTCTGAATGGTCTGCTTCTTCAGTTATTTTTGATGTATTGAGAGTTTTGGTGAAGAAGCCCAAGAATCGATCCTTATGCTGATGAATTCGAATACTGCCTAAAGGTTTAGAAGGATCCAATTGTGATGTTGGAGCTGATAGCGACTTTTCAGGTTGTACTGTATCCTTTACTGCTTCGGATATTGTAGGAGGAGGTATCATGATCTCTTTTACTGGCTTACGCGTAATAAAGCTGGGAATCTTTGTGGATCGTATTGAGTTGTGACGAGCAGGCGGTTTCTCTAGAATGGGTGGTGTTGTGATAATCAGTGAATGTCTGTTACCCTCACGTCTGGTTGATGTTTTGGCTACACGTTCGGCTGAGTGTTTAGCAAAAAAATCGTTATTGGCAACAGGAGCGAATCGATCGCGATGAGTTGACAGAGGATTCTTTCTCGTCTGATGAACATCTGTGCTTAAAGTAGAAACTGATTGTTTTGAATGATCTGAAGACACTGAATCCATACTGATATCGTGGATCAAAAAGCCTCTGTATTCCTCTAGCCAAGGATGGTTGATCACTATATCCAAAGTACATCGCTTTGATGGATCAGGTACCAACATTTTTTCCATCAAATCACGAGCATCCTGGGAGATGTGTGGAGGAAAGATGAGACGAGTAGATATAATGTAGCGGTACAATTGATTGATATCGTCGCTATCAGGGTTTGAAGGGTCATCGTCAAAAGGAAGAAATCCAGAGAGCATGGCAAATAGGATGACACCGCAGGACCAAATATCTACAGCAGATCCAGCGTATAAACCAGCATTGACGACTAGTTCAGGAGCAGCATAACATGGAGATCCGCATGTAGTAGACATCATATCATCAGCTGCAGTGGAGAATTGATTGGCAAAGCCAAAATCAGTGACAATGATATTACGATTTTTGTCTATTAGTATATTTTCCTAATGTAGACACAAAAAGGGCAAAAAGAGAAAGAGAAACAAAGATGAGGAAAAAAAAAAGAAGGGGATATCAATATAAGCTCCTTACTAGTTTTAAATCACGATGAACTATTTTACATTTATGCATATATTGAACACTGCTTATAAGCTGAGCAAAGAACCTTTTTGCATCTCTTTCTTTCAAGTAACGATGTGCTAAGATGTATTCAAATAATTCGCCTCCTATTTAATAACCTGTTAACCTTACTATCTAATATGTACATATGAATTATTACCAGATGCATATTCTAATACTAGTCCAACGTATTTTTCAGTTTCTACAACATTATATAATTTTACAATATAAGGATGATTCAGATTCTACAATGAATCATAAGGTTAATGTATGATAAAGAGGATCAGTGTACCTTTAGTATAGCAATCTCCCTTTCAACCTTATTGATGCGACTATCGGAGCCAATCCCATCTTTTCTGATTAATTTAATTGCCACCTTTATTTAACAAGAGAGAGTCAATCACTCTTCTATTTATCCTAATCAACCCTATTTTACCTCTTCACTCGTTTCCGAATGAACACCTAATTTTACTTTTCCAAATTCGCCTTCACCTAGTGTCTGTAATAAAGTATAAGGTCCTAATTTATTTTGTTTCTTTTGTGTCGGCCTGCTGGGTATATTTGATTTTGTTGCTGATGCTGTTGTTGCTGTTGTAGTGGTAATAGCCACCTCTGTCATAGCAATAAAGTGTTTATAGAAAAATTAGAGAGAGAGAGAAAGAGAGAAAGAGAAAAAGAGAGAAAAAAGATAATACAGATGGTATTTGTATATGTTTATATACATGTATAAAGAGACGATAAAAAAATCAAGGGGAGGGGGCAAGATGAAGCAGTGTATCTTTCAAGGAGTTGTTATACTGACATGTTGGCGCCTTTTTTTTGTTTCTTTTATATTTGATAACATAGAAAATGTAAGAGAAAGCTTAAGCCACGATAGCAAACGAAGTCCTTTTTTGTAATAAATGAAATATAAAAGCAAATTGACGTAGAAAGTTACGTAAAGATTAGTCATCATTCAAATAAGGAGGATAGTTTAATAAATGAACAATTGCTTGTAAATAAGTCCAGTCATACATGCATATATTTACATCGTTCTTTGTAACATCTACCTTCCACATACGTTTCGTATTTAACCGGGTTGACGCCATAGCTACATGACATATAGGGAAGGTCACATGTATTAACAAAGATAGATGTTTATTTAAAGATGTATTATGTTTAACATATAGGAAAGCAATTGTAAAGCCAATGTTTTGATTGGGGTATAGAAACATCGGTTATACTACTATCAATGCTGTTACAATCATCATCTATATTATACGATGATGGATTATAGCCCTTCTCTTTCAATAGTTGATGTGTCCAAAGCAAGTAAAGGCTTTCATTATCATCATTAGGGCTAATTGTAGACGCAGTAGAAGATGAAGACCCTAATATATTCAATTGCACGCGCGCATGAGTCATTTATGTATAACAGAGATGCATGTGCCATAGTTACCTAACGATATTGCACCATATTGACTACGGATAGGCGATGATTTACTATCATTATTAATAATACATTCTAATATTTGACGTTAATAGACAATATAATGCTGTTCAGTATCTTTTTTATACCTTCTTTTTGATCTCTTACTATCAAAAATGATAATGCTGAGGAAGGTGTAGGCGGTAATTCTTGATAGGAAGCCTTAAGAAGAGATAAAGGAAAGCATTAATCATTTGGCATCTTGCCCTTTCTTTTCTTTTTACTTTTTCAGGATCTCTTGTTTGTTGGAGTATTGTGGGGTTTGATATAATAGACATATTAATGAAGTATGTATATTTACAATGATAAAGATGAAACGAAAAAGAAAGAAAGATAGAGCATTGATAATAGAATGATTGCATTTATAAAGATCTTTTCTTTTTTTATTTACACAGTCGGCGATTGTAATCTGTAAATACGTACTGCGTTTGTAACAAACAGCTTTTGCTTATCTTCATTTGTCCAATGATCTACAATTTCGCTCAGCACCTCAAACCATTCTTGCCAAGACGCAGCCAAGGTACACATGGGCCAATCACTTCCAAATATAAGTCTATCTAGACCAAAGCAATCTCGCGCAACTTGAATGAATGGTCTTTAATTGCTTGATCATTGCTGCTTTACTTTGCTTATGCTCCTTCTTCAACTCCGTTAGCAAGCCAGATACTTTGCAACACATATTGTCATAGCGAGCCAATGCTTCCATTTCAGACTTCCAAAATTCAAACGCTGCTTCTCCCGGTTGACAATCACACGGAGGTTTAGCCATGTGATCAAGCACAAATTGAACAAGTGGGCATTGACCCACTAACTCTTTCAGTGGTGGAAACTGTTCTGGACAGCCTTTACAATTGATGGTTAAATCAAAACTCAGATTGTGCTGTCTGAGTATTTGTACACCTTGAACAAAATCAGGATGACACACTCTTTTGGGATCACTTGACGGGTCTTGGACTAAATTCCTCACTCCCTTCAGTTTTGTTCCAATAAGTCGTATTAGTGTACGCAAATACGAGCTCACGTGCCTACCCTGATGTACAGGTGCAAATGCAACAATCCCACCGATTCCCCCAAAAGCAGCACTAGTTGTTAAACTATCTGCATAGCGACTGATCCAGTCAGCTTCCACTAATCCATGATGTGGGTCCACATTTGTTTCAACATAAATAGCATAATGGATATCCACTTTTTTTCACTTCTTGGGTATATTCTTTGGCATCCTTATGCTCGGTACCTGATATCCAGGGTATATACACTTCATCTGGATGCCAAAAATGAACGTGAGCGTCAACGACCGGTTGAATCGTCATGATGATTTCAAACAGACTAAGAAAAAGGAAAAGAGTAGAAAGCAATTTTTTTTCCTGCACTGCAAGCTCATTCAACCTGTTTCTCTTCAGCGTGCGAATTACGTTTTTACCAAATTAGGTAAATCATGATGTCAAAGTATTCATTTAACAACAACTTTACATGAAGGAAAGAATAGAAAAGCTTAAATATCCAGTGAAACGATTTTTGGGCTTATATTTGTATGACATCTTGAAATAGTCTCCATAACAAATAAAAATAGGATACAGATATCTGTTTTAGTGGAAATACTTAGCCTCAGTTGACCTTTGTCTCTTTTCAAAGCTCTGTCATAGTATACCATGTCATATCTCTGACGTTGGTCACTACGACAACATTTGAATATAGTAGAACTCAATTATACGCATCGAATTCAATGAGAATAAATATACAAGAAGACCACGTTAAATATAAACAAAAGATGCATATTTATACATAATCAATCAATTAATCTCTCTCCCGCTTCAGTTGGGCCCCACATCAATCCAAGTGTCTCAATAAAGAATGAAAGTACAATCCATCAACTTCGAGAAGAGTTAGCTATCGTATTATCTATACAAAAAGATCATTTTCCATTCACTCTACCAGCAAATAGAAAATGGAAAAATAAATAACCGAAAATGTTAATTTGTACCTGTAAAAGTAATTACGTTAGAGTAGACAGGTTAAGATAAGAAGCTGGTCCGACCAGCTGTATCTTTTCCGTTTATTATCTCCCTTCATATTTCACACTCACATATACGCATATACCCTTCCTGATACGCTCAAAAGGCTTTGGCTCAGTTTGTGGCATTGAATGTTGGTTCCAGTATCTATTCGACTTTATTACATTCCATAGAGAATAGCATTTTGCTAAGATTTGTCTAGTGGAACTGTAAATACTTTAAAGATGAGAGCCAATAATAACAACTGCTACTTTGAAGGAGAGAAAGCTGTGAGTGTTCGAAAAAGCGATGCCATGTGTTTATTTTTATTTTCATTTTCTAATTTTATGTGAATAGAACCGCAACCATTGCAAACAGCGCAGATGCGAAAAAGACACCACCGTATTGGATAACTGCAGAAACTAAGGAGAAGGAAGATAATGGTGATGATAAAGAAGAGGCACTGGTTGATGGACCGCTGGCTGAAGGAAATCCAATAGGACTATTGAAATTGGGTGCAATATTTGCACAGGTCTGAATATCGTGTCGTTTTGGTACCACTTCCTGTCCGAGACCTTCATACTGACAAGATTTGGTTTGCATTGCTTGCAAATTGTACAACCAGCTCAATTTGTCTCTAGGAGAACAGAAAGAGAAAGCGCCGTATTCTCCCTTTTCAGCATCACCGCTGATATCAGCGCATGACGTGATTCCACACATAATGTCCAATTGAGCTCCAATAGTAGAATTGCCCGCCTGTCGAGAAGCAGCTTCGACCTTGTCAGAGGCAACGCATGCAAGATTTTCAACCATACACTCGCATGCTCCGTCTGAAGGCGTAGGTGGAAGTTGGGCTGTCGCTTTCCAGTTTTCAGAAATCTCCGGACAGGCTGATGCGGATCGTTGTTCGTTATAGCTGTCCATATGTACTCCCTTTGGCTTAGCATTGAGCATTTGAGCCTGTAAATTGTGATAATCTTGTAGTTCTTCAGCTTTGCCATCTTCGTTGATCTTTACTAAACCATATTTATTGTTTTCTTGTGTCCACTCGTAAACAACGCCTCCAGACCAAACGTTTGTCATCTGTGGTCCATATATTGCCGCAACTTCAGCAAACTGTCGCGGTGTCACCAAATTGCAGCCATATTCAGATAAAAAAACAGGTTTGCTATAGGTTTCAAACTCTTTTGTGCGATCCTTATATCCAGACTTTTCAAAACTTGAAGTTCCACACCATTCATACAGATTGATACCAAAAAAGTCAGCCTGCCAAAGAACGATCAATACAAAGATCTCTTTATATATATATATAATTTTACCTGAGTGTCCTCATCTCCACAGTTGAAGTAATCCTTGATGGGATCACGGATAAATTCATCATCATTACTTGCATAACCCACAGGAATTTGTCTATTGTGGGTTGATCGAATATATTGCTTAATATCTCGGATAGAAGCTTTCACATAAGCAGATGCCAGCGTATTGGTTTTGTCGTTCGTTACTTCATTTCCTGCAATAAATGCAAGTAAATTGTTATATTTTGCAAACGCGTCGACAGTTAATTTGTAAGCATTATAAAGATGAACGGTGTATTCAGGTGCCTTTCGATTGATTGAGTAGTGAGGTGTGGCAATATCGAGTAGTAGATAGATTCCTGCGTTCGCAAATGATTCCATACATGCATCGTGGTTACGTCTAGGGTCAACCTATGTAAATATTAGTTTTCTATGGCTTGTTGAATGTATTCTTTAGCAAACTTGCCTCATAGACACGAAGGACATTGGTACCCAGTTTGGCCATCAGTGGAGCATCTCGAGCACAAGCTGCAGG
>JAMYHX010000063.1:0-126720 GCA_025529335.1 Rhizopus sp. PT2906
GAAAAGATTGTCGAAATTTAAGTTGAACTAGAGCAAATCAAGACAAGATGCGTTAAAAACGTTCTTTTTTCCTTTTTCTCCTAAAATTCTTTTATTTTTGAAAATAAAAAAGAGAAAATAATGGTATTTTGTGTATTCAAACTAAAAAACTGAAACTAACCTTAAAAACTTCTTTTCTTTTGTTAAGAAGAAATGATAATAAAAAAAAGGGAGAAAAAAAAAAGGTAAAAACTGAATGAAAGCGAAACAGAGGGCAGAGATAGAAACACCCAATCGGCAAATAAAAATCGCCGCCTCTTTGCTACGTCACCTTTTAACTGTCACCATGCGTGTGCCTTGGTCTTGTCGCCATCACATAGTTTGCTTTAGACACTATGCATGTGGATATTATGAGATTTTTTTGGCATAATACTTTACAATACTCAGTACCTTATGCTTCATGAAGTTTATTTTTGTGCGGTGGTACGACATTCACCCAAACTTGATCCCGACAAAATCAGTATCAATGATTATCAATCAAGATGGTATGATGGACTATTACTTTTCTACTTTAAAAAGCACACTCTTCTTTAATTTATACTGATTGAATCATATAAAATGATAAAAATGATGCCTTCTATCCACGCATTTTACCATGAAATCAAATATTGATAGCTTTGACAAATTCAAGTGGAGCACACATCACTTTGTACCTTGTAGAACATACGGCTACATTGTGCTATTGTGGCTCGAGTTTGTCAAAAAGAATAGATCAAAAATATGACATAAACTATAGACATTCTAAACTATACTCTCCCTTTTTTTTCTTTAGAAACCATCTAATGTTTTGATGGTTCATCGCTGTATTATTATTCAAGGTGAATCGTGATTGGCTGAAATGACCATTTCTAAATATGTTACCCGAACTATTGAATTGGAGGATATTACAATTCGCGTTCTGATAAAGCTACCAAGAAAGGCTACATCATACTATTATTTTTCATTATTCAACGTTTTTTTTTATTATTTTCGGGGAATGCCTTCCAAATACAAGGAAAAGCACAATCATTGATTACTAGACACAAGCTATGCAATGGCAGAAACTATCTTTCAGGCAAATGATGGCTTTTTTTTAATATTTTTACAACAACCCTTATTTTTGAACAAACTGTGCAGAAAACTGCAAAAAATGGAGGCAAGCATTTAGAAATCCGGCAGATTTATTATTATTTCAAGAAGAACCCTGTGCGTCTGGACTATGAACAACTTGTATTCTTCTATTTCCGAATGTTATGAAAGCGTATTGTATGAACTCATTCCTTAACCAAATAATTTGAATGCATGTCATTGATACCAGTGCTACCAAAAGAACAGCCTGTTTGATTACAAATTTTTATACTGGAGCAAGTCAAGTTTTTTTCTTTTTATTTCTGTCTACCTCATCAGAAAGAAACAAGTTTGGTGGATAAAACAGAACACACCAATACTAATCCCTTTGTGTATAAGATTCAGAATTCTTCAGTAAGGTATACCTGTTTAAATGAAGCGGTGTAAAGATCGGGCATCCACCTGCAGAAGTATGATTTGCAAATTCATTCTAAAAGCAGACCATTAGTCTTTATTTAAACCTTCTAATTGTATTTGACATATGTATGATACACTGGATGAAAACAAGCAACAATAAACAGGTCACTATAGCAATAGTTACTATAGTGACGTTGTTGTATATTAATAGCACTGACCACCTTTTTCTCTTAAAGTGCAACAAGCTACTTGAACGTACTTTCCCACTCATCCCACATTATAGCTCTTTTCTAATGAGAGACATCCACTGGTAATCATAAACCTATCATCAAAATACGATATCCGCTTTTATAGTTGACTCTTTCGGTCATTTTCATATCCTCATCATGCCCTTGAATGATGTCGGTCTAATTAGAGCCGGAAGTCTCTAGTCACATGAAATTAAAAAAGGTCGAGTTTTGACACAGGTCAAGTCCTATTCAATAAGCACGTAGGTTTGCCAAAAAGAAAAGATCTACAGTGGGCGGGCTTTCTTTTGTTGATGTGAAACAAATAAGTTTCCACATAGAAAGGTTCAAGGGTCATTTTGGAATTCTTTTGTAGACATTTCATCGCGCGAATGCGTCATAAATATCAATTAAACTTTGAATAGCTATCGAATATTGAAACCCATACCCATGAATTCATTCTGGAGACTGTGAATAATAACTTACAATGCCAACAATTGACGTTGACTGCTATTTAAATAAAAGAGATATTAAAGACTTGTTTGTTTAGCAGTGGAAGAATCCATTATTCCCATGCTTGGTTTTAAAACAATAGCTCTATTTGGCTTTCTTGGAGTTGTGATTTTGCTTGGCAAAACGATTCTATTCGTACACATGGATTTATCATATCGTCATGGTTTTTCCACTTTGGTTTTACTAGGTAAAGTTACATTACATGTAATAATTCATCGCCATCATTGGCCCTTTTTTTTTTCTCGTAGGAAGGAATTGTTATTGTTGAAACAAGAGAGAGAAAATGGATGTATAAAAAAATGTGTATTAAGTGTTATATGAATGTATTATGCTTTATTAATATTAAGAACCGTAACAAATTTAAATGCCCTTTAAGCGAGTAAAGCTACAAAAGAAGCAGCAAACAAGGCAGCCAAGAAAGCAGCTTGAGGAAATACATTGTCAGTAATCAAGGGAACACCGGCGCTTGTAGAACCTCCATTGGTAGAACCTCCATTGGTACCAGTGGCAGTAGCGGTGCCGGTCAAAGAGTTGATAACGCTGTGTGCAGATGATTGAACACCAGAGGCTTTAGAGGAGATTGAAGAAACGAGAGAAGAGATAGGGTGCGAAGTAGCACTATTGGTTACAGAGCTTACGCTAAGCAAAAATTAGAAAATGTATATTTCAACTATATATGAAGCCTACCTAGTAGCACTGGTAACTCCGGTGGCTAAACAACAAAAGGTCCATTAGCATCAATTCATCTTTGCTAGTCTCTTGTACTTACTTTGAGCACAGGCAAGACCGAGGAGAGCGACGAGAACAATTAAATACTTGGCGTTCATGTTTGGAAAAAGAGAAGAAAAGTGATAACCTGGATTTCCATTCAATTCAATTCCCTTTTATAACCTAACAAAGAGTTTATGGTTTCATATGTTTTGCATGATATTTTTACCTTTTACAGCTTATCACCAAAAACCCTTGTCCATAGGGTGATCCATCGTGAGTGGCTTAAATTTGCGCTGTCGGATAAATTATATTTCTCTCCAAGTGTGAATCTGCATATTGGCTCGAAATGAGTCATTTTTTTTTTGAAGGTTACTTTTTTTTTTTTCTTTCTAGGTACCTTCTTTTTTCTCTTTACAACCTTTTATGCTTCATAAAAATCAACAAAGCAATAGTAAACAACTCACTATCGTCATCAAAGTGGGTACTTCATCTATCTGTAACGAAGTGACCCACTTTCCACTCCTGTCAAACCTATCTGCCATAGTTGAAACCGTTCTCGGCCTACGTTCTCTAGGTCACCGCGTCGTGCTCGTGACGAGTGCTGCGGTTGGCACAGGTTTACGAAGATTAAACATGCCAGAGAAACCTTCAAGTTTGGCTGCAAGACAGGTAAGATACATTCAAGAGACAATTCATCATAACCCAATTTGTTTAGGCTGTGGCCGCTGTAGGTCAAGGACGACTCATGGCGTTATATGATGATTTATTTGGTCAATTTGGACAACCTGTTGCACAAATCTTATTGACCAAGAACGATCTCGCTGACGTACGTCTATAAACGTATGAATAATACACTCAATTGATAGTTTATCTCTAGAGATCACAATACTTGAACGCTGTCAATTGTATAGAAGAATTGCTAAACATGTCAGTGGTACCTATCGTCAATGAAAATGACTCTATATCTACACAGGTAGGTCAACACTGTTTCCCCGTATAGAGGGAACTTGGAAACTCAGTTATTTTGATGCCAGGGTATTCGATTCGGTGATAACGACACATTGTCTGCTGTGATGGCTGGCATGGTCAAGGCAGATTATCTATTTTTATTAACCGATGTTGATTGTTTGTACACTGATAACCCTCGTACAAATCCTGATGCCAAACCAGTGCTGTTATGTGATGATATGGTGAATTTAAAAGATCAGGTTTCAGTAGCCTCCATGGGATCTAATCTTGGTACAGGAGGTATGGCTACCAAGCTGGTTGCAGCTGAACTTGCTACAGCAGCTGGAGTAACGACGATTATTACGAATGGTTCCAAGTCCCATAATGTCTTGAAGATCATTGATGCGGATAAGAATGACGATAAAACTGAAACCCCTCTTCATACCCGATTCATTGCCAAGAATAATCCACTCCTGGATAGAAAATGGTGGATTCAATATGGTTTACATACAGCAGGCACTATCTATGTAGACGAAGGAGCAGCAAATGCCATGTTACAGCCTAAATTAAAATCAAGTTTATTTGCAGCGGGCATTGTCAAAGTAGAAGGACAGTTTGTTGCACAACAAGCAGTCAATATCGTCTGTCGAAAAGAGAAACAGGGTGAACAGGAAGACTTTTTTATTGGAAAAGGGCTTGTCAATTATTCAAGTACAGAAATTACAAGGATCAAACGATGTCATAGCAGCGAAATAGTCAATATACTTGGCTATGTTGATTCAGAGTGCGTCATTCACCGGGATAATTTGGTGAGAAGCACAGACAAGATACCCGTGTAACTATTGCTGCATAAAATGTTCTTAAAAGTTCATCATCTTTTTTACTTCATAAAGCCTTTTATGTAGTGACTCTCTTTCATTTTCACTTTGGGCGTATTTCATTTTAAAATCTATAAGAGTCATTTCTGCCTTTTGTAATTCATCTTCCAATGTTGAATTCTTGCTTATTAAAGTTGCATTTTCTGTACAAAGGGTTTCAAACTCATCTTTACTTTTAGTTTCAATTTTCTCTGGTAATGTTGATATCGCTTGCTCCAATGACTGAACCACTGTCTTCAACGTCACTCCTTCCTCTTTTAGTGCGTTCAATTCATCTAATGATTGTCTAAACTGCCCATGAACGTCTTGATGCTCTTGTTTCAACGTATCCATCTTTGCTTTGAGTGTATCTAGCTGTCTTTTCAATTCCATGTTTGTCTTTTGTAATTCATCAATCATGTTGGCCTCTGCTGTCTCTTTCTGAATCTGAACTTTGTGTTCTTTTTCAAACAAGATTAGCTTTTTCAATGGAATGTCTAATTCACAGGCATCGCTAACAAAACGTCGATCATCATCCTAACACGCATGGGTCACTATCTTCAATTGAGGAAGAATGGGGCTTACCTTGTATTCCTGGAATAGACCATTCTTTAAGAAATCCAGCAAATGTTCAAATTCAAGACCCAGTATATGTGTTTGGTTTCGCTTTAGTAGGGCTATGGCAAATTTAAATATGGAACTGATGCCTTCGGTAAATATGACATCGTAGATACGAAAGACTAAATTGAGCGGAAATTTATAAGCGAATAATGTCATGAACCACTGAGAGGCATACATGGTAGAATTAATGCCTTGTTGTTTTAGATGTCTGGCAACGTGCGGCAAGTATTCTTGAACGAGTGCGTCAAATTGATAGAGTCGCAGTTGTAATCCATCCATTTCTGGTGTAAAATGTCCTCTGAGACCATATTTATTCATCAACTTGACCAACAGACAAAAGGCGTCTTCATCTGGCATCTAAAATTAAATTAAAAAATTAGAGACGGATTTGATTCTAGAGTAAAATTTACATTTAATAACATGGGCCCTACGATAAAGGCCAAGCCTTGGCAGTAACCCACATCTCGATCATACAAGCTGTAGGCTCTCACGACGTTATAAAGGCCTTCCTGACCTTGTCCGTCGCTTTCTTTAAAGTAGGTGTGACCAGGAAATGTCCTTGCGAGATCGCGCTGGATCATCTTGTCATACGGACTTTGTAATTTTAGTAAATTGATGTACATTTCAACAAGTTCTTCATTTTTTGCCCTTGATATGAGTTGCCACACCATTCCACGTATGGAAGGTGGGATGCCATGTCGAACATGTTGAATCAATTCTTTACTGATTTTGTTTATATTGTCATAATCACACATCAATCCTGCCCAGAAATCTATTGATAATGCGTCAAGCCATTGTAATATAGTATTTATAAGAAATGTTACCCCAGTCATAGCCATCTTGCCCTTTATTTTGAGTAATTAGGCTGTGTCTGATCGACTGTCGTTTCAAACTCTTCATCACTTTTAATTTTGGATCATTATGATTCTCCAAATTAAGCTGTTCCATCTGAGCCAATAGGGCTTCTTGAAATCCTGGTAGTGGCGAAATCACACTGGTTGCTCTTGAGAGTCTTTGATGCCGAGCAGCAAATTGGGCAGATGGTCTACTTGATGCTGGTAAAGGGGCAGAGTGCTGTTTAGAGGGTCGTCTGGATGATGCAGGTGTTGAAGTAGTAGATGACGACGATCGAAATGGAGACCAAAATGAGGTGAAGATGGATCGTGTTGTGGATGTAGTTGATTCATTATCAACGCTTTTTCTCGCAGGTAGAGGCGTTGGCTGAGGTGTGCTTACTGGTATCTCTGGTCTATCGCCATTGACAAGTGCAGTAGTGATCATTTTAAGTGGATTATATTCTTCGTGGTTATCTTCTAGTGGTATATCGTTCATGTCCGATATTGAGACATGACTATGTTTATGTGATAAAGTTTTGTTATTTAAGGGATCAACAGGAGTTGATGATTCCTCCCGTTCCTTTTGGAAACTGAGTGTGGGTGGGGTCATTATCATGGAATCTTCTGAAAGGTCGCTTCGTATTGGTTTCTCAAAGTAAGCATCATCTGTTGAGGAAGAGCTACTGCTTGTCGTAAAGGATTCCCTTTCCCTATAATCTATCAGACTGTACGTGAGCGAGGCAATTCATTATATCAATTTATATCGAACCTTTATTATTATCATTACTAGTAGTCGTATTCATATAGACTAAGTTGCTGTCAGTTTTAACAAATTGTATAACATCCTCATTTGCTTTATTAAACGACATTAAAATAATAATAAAGAAAAAGAGAAAGAAAGGGAAAAAAGACTGAAAAAAAGTATGTAAAAGGGGAACACAATATTTGAAGTTATTTATTCGGTGATTTAAACTCTGTCTTTCTTCCTTTTCCCTCTCACTTCTTCTCATGTCACTTTTAACAACATTCCTATGGACTCTCTTAATTACAACATGTTATGGAGCAGAAATACAAATGTTTTGTAAATGTTTTTGTGGATCTAATTCAACTATATTTGAACTTCCAATGACTAGCTTAAGGCCCTGTTCTGTTTGTACCAAACAATATTGTCTGGACAATATGCAAGACGGCCTTTGTGATGGTATTGCTGATGCTACTTGTCCGAGTAATGACTTTAAGACAGAGTGTTTTGGTAAGATAACTAATATGATCATAGACGATTTATTCATTTCAATATCTTAGCTCGTGATTCATTTAAGGATGAAATGATCGTACGTAGTTTTCTCTTGATCACATCCGGGCTTATAGTCTATTCTATCATCAAACCATTGCTGAAAGATAAATGGCAAAAGGTAAAGGATTATGTATATCTTGCAGGTTATTGCATAGATTAAAAAAGTTTCAGTACGTTTCTCGATAGCGGTAATTCAAAACACATGTGCATGTAGACTGCAAAGGCAAAAATAAAGTCCATTATGGAAAGCACACACACACACACACACACACACACACACTGTCTCTCGTTAGAACTCTGGTCAAGTTGCGGTGTAAAACATGTCACTCTAAATGTTAATTGCCCCTGAACCTTTAGCTTTTTGTTAGACACGATTAAATATTCCACTTATACTCTTCCAATAAAAAGTTGATTAATGAAGACAAGGACTCAACTTTTTATACTCTTATATCGCGACGAGTGATATTAACGAGTCATTATACACGATTGTTATACTACTTTTCTATATAGTTTTTATTGGTAGTCAACTTTTAAAAAGCTGATCAATCGTTAAAGTTGTGGTTTCCTCAACTATACAACTCCATTTTACCGCGTTGCAGTCTAAGCTGACCAGAACAAGTTTTAACTGGAAATCTCCAGATTGCAAAAGGATCTTGCAGTCAGATTAGCTCATTGCCAAAACTTCAACACGCATCATACACAATAATGGAGACAACCAGCAACAGTCCGCACCCAACGAGAGAGCTCTTCCCTAGCAGATACATTCTTCGATGACAGTATATAGACAGATCTCATGACCGCTTTTCAACTTTGTACGAAGATGTGTCAAATGTAAAAAGAATACAAATTACTAGAGATTTAGAAGAAGAAATTATAACCATCTTTTGGTAGTGAAGATACAGAAGCATGCTCATTTGTACCGAATATATTACTAACACATGTAAATAAAGATCTATTATACGAAAAAAAAAAAAAAACGTTTTGTCACTGAAAAAGGTTGATGGCATAAGATTGAGTCTGAGTGTGGAAGAACTCCCGTAAAATTGCTTAGTACACTAACATCAAAACAGGGCATATCGCCAATGAGAACTACCTATGTGAGGTTATATAGTGATTATTACCTCAAACTGCTTCATAATGGTGCATATGAAGAAACCATTAAACGGTTATTTCCTTGGATTATCAGAGGCAAAGAAAAGTGCGTCAAGTGGATATATGTTATTAAGATTAAAGAACAAAAAGTCAAAGTGTGGGAGTAACAAAATGAAGTTTTTATTAGAGTAAGCAATAGCTTGATTTCCAAAGAGAGAGAGCTTTGAATAAGTAGAGATTTTTCTTTTGATAGTCAAGTTTAGAGAGCAAGTAGAGACTTTTGTTCTTGATAGCCAAGCAGAGAGGTTTTTCTTTTTTGAGAGCCAAGTAGATATTTTTTTTTGATAGCCAAGTTTATAGAGTAAGCAGATGATTTTTTTGATAACCAAAAGTAGAGAGCAAGTAGATTTTCTTTTGTTTTGTTTTCCCAGAAGGCCACATTAGCCCTGTCTGTCAACCCAAGACTGCCACTAGATGCCACCAACCGACTGCTGTCTCTAATAATTACTAAGCGTAATCGTCCTGAAACAATACTCAAGACTCAATCTCAAGGAAACAAGGGAAATCTCAGAGCTTCAACGTACAAAGAGTGCACTTCCAAGTACCTAGGACGAAGCAAAGGAGATTACGCCTCTCATCGGAGACAGCAGCAGAATAATGCCAACAGTAGCTTGCGTCAAGGGTTACCCAGCATAGAGAAGCAGCGACCTGTCTGGTTAGTTTTTTTTTTTGTTTTTGTTTTATACTTTTTCTTTTCTTGTAGCAGAGCTTGACAGAGTTTGGCAGATAGTGGCAAAGTAGATTGGATATGTTGTTACTCCAGAGCAGTATTCATTAGCAGCAGGCATTGATAGACATGGGCAAAATTCTTCAGGGACTTTCCGATGTTGATAAGCATGGGACAGGCATTCACTAGCATTTTCAGGCACTGATGATCATTTGTAGGCATTGATAAGCATTTGAGCATTTGAGCATTTGTTTGATTATTTGATTATTTGATTATTTGATTATTTGATTATTTGATTATTTGATTATTTGATTGTTTGATTGTTTGATTGTTTGATTGTTTGATTGTTTGATTGTTTGATTGTTTGATTGTTTGATTGTTTGATTGTTTGAGCGTTTGAGCGTTTGAGTGTATTGATAAGCAGTAGCAAGCATTTTTTGAGCATTAGCGAGTAGCAGAGATTTCTTTAAGGCTTCCTCCTGTGAGTTGCCATTATGATAGAGTAAGATGCATCAGGAACCATGAAAAAGAGCCAGCAAAAATGTATTTTCTGAACGATGACATTGGTTATATGCATTTTGACATCACCCAAACGTGGTTATACCTTTTCAACATAAGAGATAATAGAATAATAAAAGCGTAGAAGAATTTTTAAAAGAGGTAAATAATGAAGAAGAAAAAAAGGACAAGAATGATGGTCTCTTTTATAGTTTTTTGTTTACGTGAACCATGTTATTTAGGCTGAAAAAATGACTCATTTCTCCTTTCTCCAATAATATATGAATATATAAATAACTCGTTCTTACCCATATTAGAACATATCCGAGCATCCGAACGCCTTCCCCCTTTTCGTTTGTATATTTTTTTCACGGCCCCTTTTCTTTTGTAAGGCAGCTTGTTTACATAAAGTTGACCTCACACACATATATACACACATATGTATTTTTTTTAATTATGGTTTCTTCACATCTCTCATTCCCAATACGCATTTTTATATTTTTCTGGCCATTTTCTTTAAAAAATGAATAACAAAAAAAAGTAAGACAAGAATTAAGTGTACAAGGGAAAAGGTTGAGAAGGGGGCGGCAGCTGATAGTAAACAAAAAAATAAGGCTTTTCTCAAAGAGCACTAGACTGCCGATTCTGTGGAACACATGCAATTGATTCCATTACAGTTATTATTCGTCAATCAAACGAAACCAAATCATGATTGATCTATTTTGTTAGCTATTATGAGTTTGTGCTAAAAAGAGCCAAAATCAAATTGTCTTAACTTCCATGTATCAAAACCTGTTTATCAAACATGAAACATAGATTATTGAATTGTTGGCTTAGGAAAACGTAAGAGTGTGTAATGTTTTTTAGTGCACATGAAAAAAGGATAAAAGGTAAAATGTTTATCTTCTATTCCCTGTTGTTATATCCTTATCCTTTTCCCTTTTGCTTGTGAAATGTAGAGCAACATTAGCGGCAATTGTGATTGTGATAGATTTAATGATTATACGTTCATTTTTATAGTAAAGCAATGGATCTTCCAAGTCTGCATAAACTATTTCAAATGGCGCTCAAAACAGGATAGGTTGCTAAGGTACGCGGCATACTTTATATAGTTTCCTTAATGTTATGTATACTCGTGTATTATGAATGAGAAGTATTGTCAAATATGTGATTTATTGAGAAATGAGAAAGGGAGTTTTGTAACCATGAAAAAGAATATGAATACGTGAATGTCAAAAGAATAAAAAATTAGCCTTATATGGAAATAAAATAGTAGAAGAATAACTCAATAGGTCTTAGAGGGTAATCACTTGTAGCCTTTACTTTGCCAACCTTATAATTAATACCGCTAAGGATACTTTACTTGTTATCACAACACAATCAATGCTTGCACTAGATAAACAGAGACTATAATCTTGAAATACAACATAATTAAGATCAGTTTACAGTGATTAATTTTATGCACTCTTAATTTATCCCCCGCTATTCAAGGGATTCTAGTTCTTCATTATATTGTGCCGCCTCGCTCTCTATAGGCTTTTTCGAAAATTGAATTGATAAAAAAAAACTTCTTTCTTACCAATGTTTCAATATTTTATTTATAACCCATTTCAGGTACGATCATAAAGAATTATGATATACTAAAGCCATGATTTATTTATATGGACTCTTCATCTCCATGTGCCCAAGATCCTTCCTTTTATTTGATATGTATTTAAACACACAAGCTGTATAAAAGATATTGATTTACAAAAAAAAAGAAGACAATCGTAATATAATGTACTTATGTGTTCAAGGGAGACATTGGCCCTTTAGTGACCATTGCATGGGAAAAGTCAACTTTTGGAATGCTACCAAAAGTACCGTGCACCCCACTTTGTAATATTCAGTCAACGTGCATACACTAACGACTACATACAATAAAATATATAACAATAAACAAAACATAAATGAAAGTGCCAAATAGCATTATTGACTGTTTGCTTATAAAATCCAATGCTAACAAACTCAAGCGTCTTCCAAAGTTCTTCTTTTCTTGAAAAAAAAGTCAGTACAGGGTTCAAACAAGTGAACAAAACGTCAGTTGGTACACTGAAAGTAGACCATCTGCTTCTGACGACCAGCGCCATTTGGTTCTAATGTAGTACCATTCAGAAGCATAAAGTCCCGAAGGTAAACTATAGAGCACTCAACGCACAGACAAAGAATTTCCCTTATAGCCAGTACAATGAAAGCCCGCTTTCGTCTGCATATATGCTCGCCCAACTAGGGTACTGAGTAAGTAATACCTACATTTATCAATAAGAAATTAAAGGAAGAAAAAAGCAAAAAATTCTATGCAAGAAACTATATAAAAGTTATGTAGCAGAATATGAAATGGTTTCTATCTAGTGTAAGAGGGTAAAGAGAGTTTAATATGCAGCATCGTAACTGATTGCTCAACACAAACAGCAAAAGTTAGCAAGCTTACTTACAGATTTTTTAGGTGTCTATACAACGTTAGCTTTTTTACAACCAAGAGCCATGGACTGCGCCTGCTGTCAGATTTCGCAATTTACGTTGATGTTATGATCAAACACAAGAATCAATGAGTCAGACGTTTTTCTTAAAATTAGTTGATTGACACGAAAATTAGATAATAATTATTTACTATAAAGACTCTAAGCTCATTAACATCAAGGAGTAGAACTTGTATCAATCTTCCTCTTTGTTTCAATCGATGACATATCTTGTCAAGCACACATTGTCTCAGTCACTTGATCTCTGTTTTTTAGGGCTTGCTCAATATTACCGAAGGATCCTTTATGTATCTCATTAAACGAATACATTTTTATATTCGCTCTTCAAAGTTATGCGAAAACGATGTGATATCCGATTTTGGTGCGCTTGGGGTTATCTCTATTTCAGCGGTCTTCTTATTTTATACTATACTTTGAAGTAGTACCTATCCAATTGTATACACTTCTTTCCGAAGTATGCTGTGACTCTATATAGTTTCTTCATTTTATTCTTGCAATGCCCAACCTGTAAAGGCTGAGCAAGCTAACCGTATTTCGTATAGGGTGCTGGACGTATATTTTGTAGTTTGAAGTTGAGATACTCTTTGGAGTTAGCTTCGACCACTTCTATCTCGCATCTTCTTTTATGATCTATCTGTTTGTGTTATAGATTCACGTTATGAAGCATAATGTAGTGCTTAGGCGTTAATAGATATCTGATATCATTATCTCTATGATATAATGCAAAAACGTCTATATGGCCAGGATCAACAGAACAGGAACTAAGATATCACTCTTTCTTTGCATTACTAAAGCCCTGAGGCTCTGCTGTGCTCAGCTTTAGATTGTAAATGTCAATTAAGCCGATAGCATGCAAATTAGATTCTTTATTAATAAGAATGGAAAAGAACCTTGAGTATTGTTAGGTCAGTGGACGTTTTGGAGCGTCTGATTTACATAGATTGGAATATATAATTACAAAGCTACCATTCTGTTACTTGACATGAGTCATGAAGGATAAGCATTTCTCACAATAATAAATGAATTACTTCCAATCGAATTTGTTTCATAGAGTTTAGTTAATCTAGTATTACTTGCTCTATTAAATATGGACTTATAATTTTGTAGTAAACAGCAACCTTTATTGTAGGGATTAACCTTGTGTAGAGTATTTTGATATTTCTTGCAGTTATTGTTTTCTTCTTGTTAAAAATGACCCTAAATTCTTTTCATTTGTATTTTATGCAAACCTGTTTAATACAAAATGGTATTCTTTCTCTTCATTTCAACTAGAACAAGTACTTGAAAAATAATCTTTCTGACCTGGATACTTTGTTGCTATGATACCTTATCGTGGTATTATGTTGAATATATCGTAGACTATTTCTCTCTCTCTCTCTCTTTCGTTTTCTCAGAAAGGTACACCTATAACTTACCGAATTTTTTTCATCACTGCTTGCTGTAAAGCGAATACGACATTCGGATTTTGAAATGATACTTTTGTAAGCATACTTTCTAGTTTCTGTATTTCTCTCTCCTTTCTTTTCTTTTCTTTTTCTTTGTTTTCTGTTAATCATCTTTGATTTCTTAAAGACTGGATCTATTTCATACATTATAGCTTGTAAACAAAGAAGACAAATAGACTTCACAATCTGACTAAAAAAAAAACATTTTAAAGAAACACAATGAATTCTATGCAACTACCCCCTCATAATGACTTTGAAGCAACATGGGCATTCTTAGAAGAGGGTCTTGATCAAGTCATGTGTCGCTTTGAGCAAGGATTGACTCGTGCTCGTTATTCTATTCTTTACAGGTAATTGATTAACATTTTATCGGGATGGGAGTGATGACGTGCTAATGCTCCCTATTATTTATTATAGTGCCGTTCATAATTACTGTGCAAGAAGCGAGACCAATCTACATACCGCTGCTCATTATAATGCTCCTAATGCTCCAATGTCGAGACGACGTAAGAATAAAACAAGTATGCACGTACGCGCGTGTTCTTACTTTTTAATTAGCTGCGCCCACACCTCCTTTGATTGGTGGAGAAGTGTATACCAAACTTTGCGAATACTTACAAAAACATTTGGAAAAGATTAGACAAGAATCTGAACAGTATATGGATGAATCTTTATTACAGTTTTATACCAGACAGTGGACAAGGTATACGGCTGCTGCTCGTGTCGTGAACAATATCTTTATGTATTTAAACCGTTATTGGGTGAAGCGTGAAATTGACGAAGATAGAAAAAGTGATATTTATGATGTGTTCAGCTTAACTCTCTACAGTTGGAAGAAGTACATGTTTGAATATGTTCATTATAATGTCATATCAGCCGTATTGAAGTTGATTGAAAAACAAAGAAACGGTGAAATTATCGAAACAGGTCTAATAAAGAATGTCATTGACTCATTTGGTAAGGACAACCTTGTTGTACTGGTAACATTGGCTCATTCTTTTTATTAGTATCACTCGGGCTTGATCACAATGACTCTTCAAAATCAAACTTGGATGTCTATAGAAACTATTTTGAAAAGCAATTCCTTGAAGCAACTGAAGTCTATTACAAGACAGAATCTGAAAAGTTCATCACCGAAAATAGTATTCCTGACTACATGAAGAAAGCAGAAGTGAGATTGAATGAAGAAGAAAACAGAGTACAGATGTACCTTCATCCTTCTACCCACAAGACTCTTATTCCCATTTGTGAAACTGTTTTGGTAAAGAATCAAGAAGAAACCATCTGGGAAGGCTTCCAAGGTTTACTTGATGCAGACAAGCAAGAAGATCTTCATCGCATGTATGCACTTCTCGCTCGTATTCCAGATGGGTTGAACCCTCTAAGAAGTAGCTTTGAAGCTCATGTCAAGAAGGCGGGCCTTTCTGCTATCGAAAGAATCGCCCAAAATGAATCAGAAGGCTTTGATCCTAAAAGCTATGTCGATACCCTTTTGGAGGTCCACAAGAAATACAATGATCTCACTCAGACTGCATTCTGTGGTGAAGCTGGATTTGTTGCTGCTTTGGATAAGGCCTGTGGTGAGTTTGTTAACCGCAACAAGGTCTGCAAGGGTGCTTCTAATAAATCTCCTGAACTACTGGCTCGCTTCTGTGATCAACTGTTAAAAAAGAGTGCCAAGAATCCAGAGGAGGAAGAATTAGAAGATGTGCTGAACAATGTGATGACTGTGTTCAAGTATGTCGAAGACAAGGACGTCTTTCAAAAATTCTATTCCAAGATGTTGGCCAAGCGATTGGTTAATGGTACATCTGCCTCTGATGACTCTGAAGGCTCTATGATTTCCAAATTGAAAGAAGCTTGTGGATTTGAATATACATCCAAACTTCAGCGTATGTTGACAGATATGTCACTCAGTAAGGAACTAAACGAAGAGTTTAAAAATGTCGTTCAAAAGTCCTCTGATACTGCATCCAATGGTAGGTGGCCATCCAATCTGTATTCACATCCATTAACTTTATTGTATAGCCGACTTCAATATCCTCGTACTCAGTGCTGGTTCCTGGCCACTTTCAGCTCCTTCAACCTCATTTAATCTTCCAGACGATGTTGTCGAAATATATGATAAATTCCAACAATTTTACCAAACAAAGCACGTAGGACGTAAGCTAAACTGGCTATTCCAGTTATCCAAAGCAGAACTCAAGACGCATTATCTCAAGTCAAGCAAAGTGGGATATACCTTTATGGTATCTGCTTACCAAATGGGTATCTTACTTCAGTACAATAATGCTGATAGCTACACCTATGAAGAATTACAAAAGAGTACTGCCCTGTCATCTGAAGCATTAAACCCTGCTTTGGGTATTCTGGTCAAAGCTAAGGTATTGTTGCTTCGTGATGGTGAAAATGTAGGCGACAAAGGAAGCTCGTATGCTCTTAATCAAGACTTTAAGAGTAAAAAGGTTCGTATCAATCTTAATATGCAAATGAAGATGGAGCAAAAGGCAGAAACAGATGAGACACACAAGACAATTGAAGAAGACAGAATGTTTGTTATGCAAGCAGCTATTGTCAGAATCATGAAGACTCGTAAAGTCATGAAACATGTTGCTCTTATAGATGAAGTTATTACTCAGCTACAATCAAGATTCAAGCCCAAGGTTCCAGCTATCAAAAAGTGCATTGATGTGCTTTTGGAAAAAGAGTACATTGAACGCGTTGAAAATCAAAAGGATATGTACAGCTATGTTGCATAAAGAGCATTGTTTATCAATAAAATATGGTTCTTTCTACACTTTATTCTTCTTCAGAGGCTGACCCATCTCCATAGTCGTCGTCATCATCATGAGCAATATCAGCATCATCCTTTTAAAAAAGTGAATGAATAAATCATAATTTTTTCATAATTTCTTGATAACTTACCAAGTCATATGCTGCACTGGCTTCTTCTAGTATTTTCTTGATATCAGTGTGCTTTGGATTAACCAATTGAATAGGTGTTAATTTATTACGGTTAGCAACCCTACCAAAAATAGTGTCAATATGAATAAAAAAAAAAAACCGAATATCTCTCTTACTTTGGGTCTGCTCCAGCAGCCAACAATAGCTCTACCATAGCAACAGCCATGTCATGATCTTCATTGGCATATTGTACAGCCAAATGTAAAGGGGTATTGCCTTCAAGGGTATTTTGGATATCCAGGTCGATTTCTTCATGGTTAACAAGTACTTCAAGACAACCGATAGAACCTGTCTTGGCGCTGTTCTTCAGCTGTATCAGTAATAGTTTTTCTAAATGGTTCAAACAGCTAAAACTTACGCATAATGTGCGCCTGTGTTGCCTGCACCATCTGTAAAGTTCACATTACAATTACTCTCTTCGAGTAACTTTTCTAATTCCTCTTCTTGATCACCTCGGCATAATGCCAGTAAAAGCTCATCTTTTGTAGATGAGTAAGTCTGCTTATGTTTTCATTAGTCTCTTCTTCCTTACTGTTCGAAGCGCCTTCAGTCATTTTGTAGAAAATATAAAAAGCTTATTTGTCTTTTATTGGGCCACCCTCTTTCAACTACGCTTTAATCGGGCTGTGAATCGTAATCGCGCTGGAGCCTCATTATAGTATTCACACTTTAAGCTCAGACAAATGGTGGTCAGACGAATCAAAATGAAGTTTACCTTTTTGGACAAAACAAAAATGGAAATTCAGATACAAAAGGAAGTTATTATAGACTGAAATAGGAATATTTGAACTGAAGCTCATAAAAGACAACATTATCCGCAATCTGACGGATTGAATAAAGGTATATTTTGTGAGTAAAGAAGAGGCAACACACATCTTTCAAGCTATATTTATAATAGAGATCATCTTTTGTCATTGTATTCACTGAGCTGTTTGATTCCACGCTAAAGTCGATACCAAATGTTATGGCAGTTAAGTTTATTAGACCTGACAAAAAGGACGTAATTTTATTGATTAAATGAATTTTGATTTCACTTTCTGCTCCTCTTTTTGCTTCAGATGAAAAGACATTCTACATTATCCAGCTTAGAAAGACCTTCAAAAGGCGCAAAGCCAAATGAATGTAAAGCATTCGATCTAGTTCATTATCAGTCAATATTTAACATTATTCTGGTATAGATACAATAGCACCAATTCAAGAAGTGGATTATTCTTGCACAGTAAATCAAGAAGGTACCTCTTCTTCCTCAAGTAAACCAGGGCCTTTGAAAAAAGCATAACAAAAGATTGATAAGCAAAATGCATTTTTAAAATTCAAAACAGAGCAAAAGGCTCTAAAAGAAGCCAAGTGCCTCTCATGTAGGTTAACAACACACGCGCGATCAACGAGTAACTTGTGCCCAAACAAGAAAGCAAAAGTACCTGTTTGCAGCCCTGGTGAAAGAGTTGAAAACTTTGTAATCAAGATGTCCTTACCTAATGTTTGTAACAATCAACAACTTGTTCAGCATATCAAGAATCTAGCAGATTATACCATCAAAGTTTTTTTTGTGGGATCCCTTTTTGTCAATTTCATCTTTATCAAAGTATCATCGTCATTACGATTATATGATCTTGGCTGATATCCTCCTACGTCTGCTTTTTCTGTCCTTTTGTTTGCCACAATCCTCTCTCTCTCTCTCTCTTAAAAAGATAAAAATGGTTATTTATTATTGTGTAAGAAGGGGAAAAAAGTATTCTTGTATTGAAGAGACAGACAATATCATTTGTGTATGAACGTAAATTTTTATTCTATAAAATGAACCATAGCATCAACCCCATTTATATATCCAACATAAAAATAATCAAGCATATAAAAACATATACATATACAAAAGAAAAATAAATAGAGAATTACAAAGGGTTATCATTGACTAATTCCCTTGAAGAGAGCTGGTTCATATAAGGAAGTTTCTGAAGTGCTGGTAAGATTTCTCTTCTCCATTGATCTTTACACGCTTTGCTTCCTCGGTTAACTCGAGTTGCAACATGTTCCCAGTTGAAAGTCGTCATATCGCCTAGTTTCTTGTCTTCAATAATAGCCATGATCAACTGCATCCTGTCTTCCGCTGACCATCGTGGCTTCTTTTTGCCAGTTTCTTTTGTTTCATCACATTTGATGTCATCCTTTGACTGCTCCGTCTGGAAGTTTGTTTCAAATGGATCGTAATAGGGTCTAGTCAAGTAGTCTCGCTGATCCACCGGCTCTGAACAGTAGCTGGGTCGTTTACCATAGTTAAATCTATAGTGTCTGGTCACCATTGCCTTCGGGCTCACAGGCGAATACAAATTGGGTCGCATATAGGTACAGCGTCGGCTAAATGAGCGATTGACCGGCACAAACAGAGGTGGAATAGGTCCTGAGTATCCTTTATCATTGTAGCCCGGGTATACAGAGTTTCTGTGATTTTTGGAAAATATTGATTCTCTTTGCTCGAAGGTATGAAATGATCTTCTTCGTTTTCCTTGAGTATCGGTAGGGCTATCTGACGTAGACAGAATGTTCATCTGACTGACCAATTCGACGGGGCTAGGATAGCTACTGGTACCAACATGCGTTTGAGGAGATTCCAGAGGATGAATGAGTTGAGAGATCGGTTGCATGGTTTCATCACATTGACTGCTAGGTAGACGCATCCAGCTGGTCTGGTCGAGGGGTGCAGGGACTTCAATGTCTTTACTGTCAATACCATTACATCCAAGTTGGCTAAGGGGGTCATAGCAGCGAATAGGGGGTAGAGTAATTTTAGTTTTATTGTTTAGGCTTCCCATTGGTGCTTTTAAAGTTCGTCTAAGGAGAAAAGGAAGAAAAAAAAAGAGAGAGAGAGATAAAAGGTCAAGAAAGAAAAAAAAAAAGGTCTTTTTATACAAAGAGATGCTGATTTATTCTAAATAGTTTAATGTTTTTATATCTTATAATGCAGCAACTTTCTTTGAGAAGTAATTAATGTCAATTATGTAAACGTTCAACAATGAGTTTTTAAACATCGAAACCATCAACACACAGACCACCTATTTTATTCTTTTTAAAAACAAGTTTCGTTTTTGTTATTTTATCTATTGTGGCGAGGCCAGATCCCACGTTTATTGCCACGATAGACGATCACTTCTGCTAAACTTATTAACTGCATGTTAGTTAATAAAGGGGAGGCGTTTGATATATATAAGGCAATGTAGGTCTAGTTTGATTTTATTTGTTTTCTATAAATATACAACTAAATTGTGTTTCTTTTTTTTTTTTTTTAATGAGATGCTATACGCATTATATTAAATGTCAAACAAAAAGCCATGATGAGGATACCATAGATACTTAGTGCAACCGCTAGGATCTTTCCTGGATTCCAAGGATCATTTTCATGTATTTTATAATAGAATAAACCAGGCAAGATGAATGAAATTGTGGTCGAGCCAGTGGATCCAACAAAGGACAGTACCTTTATGATATTAATTAAATGCATGCACATCGCATCAAATCTCTATCTATCGTCTCTTTAGAGTCTCACTTACCACATCCAATTTTGTTACTGTAATAGCAGTAATATAGCTCAAGATCAAAATAGCTGTTGTCATGGTAAAATATTTGAAAGCAGAAGGACGCCTTTTGTTATGACCAAATAAAAAGACCTTGTCGAGTGAGGCCCTACAGGGATGAGCTTGAAGTGGGTAACTAAAGACGACGAGTATGACCATTGCAAGACGTCCACCTGCTACAAAATAACTTGATGGGTCTATGATATAATCTTAGTTTATCATACTATGATGAAAATTGCGACTTACATTCCATGATAATATTGCTGAGCACATTTCTACCGAAACTAAGATAGCCAAGGATAGCAATGCCTTCATATACACAAGCAGAGATGCCAATCGAAAGACTGATTACCCTCGTAATCGATTCACGGCTATTGTCTCGAAGCTCATTGTAAACTGAGAATATCTGGAAAGATATATTAGACATGGCTTTGTTTATGAAATAAGTGACTTACATTTTGATGACAAGTAAATGAAAACACAAATACTGGCAAATGGCCAAAGATACTCGAGGACAGATTAAAGTATTCGATATCATCGGGCGATGGTGGAGGATAATTGGGAGAGAAGTAATGATAGATCACAATGACGCAAAGGTAGACAACTGCAAAAAGCGCCACTAGACTAGTATACTTTAGTGAATCGAGCTTTCTTAGGAAACTAAGTGGCAACACGAGTGCAAGCATAAATAAAGTAATCCAGAACCGTCGATCTGTTAAAAAATATGCTAGATCTGCATGATTTGTCAAAGATGCCATGACCTTTTGACAGATTAAACATCAACATACGATCTCTCTCTCTCTTTCTCTTTTTATCTTTACCTGTGGCATAAGATCTCCAATAATAATCAGATAAGATACTGCAACTCCAAAACATTTGATGGCAATAGCCAAATCAAATAGTACAGATACTTTCGGCCATGTTAATTTGGATACAGCAAAGAATGATGCATGTCTGCCTTCTGTACGTGCTGCACATCTTGATAAGAAATATAGTCCAGTACCAGAGGCTAGTGCTGATAAGAAAATAAAGAAAACACCAGGGATGATACCTACAGATGCCATTGCAGATGGCTGTTGATTGTTAATGTCTATTCTTCCAATAATAAAGCTTATTTACCATTGCTAGCATGCCTGTTCCTAAGATAGTATTTGCCAAATTGATCACACAACCGAAAGTGCTTGCAGTTGCTTGTTGTAATTCATAGTCAGAAACAAGAAATTGAACATCTTGATTAGAAAGTAACGGATTATGATCTTCCGTATTTGTATAGTCCTCATTAGACCTCTCGACTGGTTTATATTCACTGTCCATACTTATCGAATTATTTGAAACATCAGCTTCTTTTCCTGTTGTCAATACTAAAAAAAAATGAGAGTAAGAGAAAGGACACTAAAGGTAGGTACATAATGCTTATTCAATTGCCGATTAATGGCGGTCATTCAAGATTCGTAGCGTCAGGAAGAGACAGATCGTAAGAGCAAATACATGAGAAATTAGAATGTCTTATTCTGTAGATGTGCTTTATAATCTGAATTTTTCTGTATACATAAAATTGCCTCAATAAATAATGCTATCAAGTTTGAGCTTATCGTTGCAGAATGTGATCAGAAAGTCTATAAGACTTAAACTCGCGCGATCAAGGGGGAAAAAAAAAGAAGGGGACATGGAAAGCTATGACAAGGAGAGGTACTGAATGTCTTGTTGGATTCAACACAAGTCTGAATTGGCGTTGTTTACACCAAGATCTTAAGAATGGAAAGAGTTCATGGTCAAGGGAAGGAGTTGTTGGGTTAGTGTGTAAAAGATGACATGCACATTAAGTCTTTAGCGCAGTATATGAGATTTATCTGAGATCTACAAGGAATTTCAAAAAATGCCGACTCTTTTTTGTTCATAATCAGATGAATATCAGATGAATATATATAACGCTGTCAGATTGATCTTTAACCTGTTGAAACAATTTGGCATGTAATTCGAACTTGTCTGCTAATATTGCCCTTCTTTTTGTCTCTCAATAGAATAATGGAAAACGGTACTTCTAAAACAAACATATGCGCCTCCTATGTTGCAACATTGCCAACAGACTCGGGCTATCAAACCTGCCAAGCATGCAGAGAAAGAGCTGCGGATTCGCAATGTAGTGTAACCTAAATAGAGATAATAAATATGATCTGCATAAACAATCTCGGTGGATACATCGTCCTTTCAGCTTTACTACAATAATCTGACAACATTCATATGTCTGACGTAATCTATAGGTACGGTCAGCTGTGATATTGCAATAAGCCACTTTGAACAACCCTGATCTTTTCTCTCTTTTTCTCTAAACTGCGTCTCGTTTAGTAAGTTTGAGTGGTGAGTATGCCTATGTTTTTGGTTTTGTGTATGCATGTGTTGTGAGCATTGAAGTAATAATTGTTACTGTATCCCTTTTATTATATTGCAACACAGCTGGATGACCTCTTGTAAACACCAAATTGAAAAGACCTCCAGGGACAGTAGTACCGACATAACTTCACCCAACTCGACTCGCCGAGATGACGAGTTATTTATTACTTCATTTTCATTACCCACTCATTATAGTCCAAACATAGCAGCGGAATTATCGAGCTCTTTACCAGAGAATTATACCATCGATCATACTAAAACTTCTATGGCAAATTCTAGAACAGATGATAGATATCGTGACCGAAAAGATCAATGTAAACATAATGATCGTGGCAAGATATATAAACATCGAAATTATCTCACAAAGCATCACTGGGAGGTTGCATCCAAATTCTTACTGACAAAACGTCAGCAAGTTGAAATGCTTGAAGCAGCAATTATTCTTATGAACTTGGACAAGAAAAATAACTGTTGGTTTAGAAAATCAAACACTAAAGAAGAAGAGTCAGACATTGATATCGAAATAGATGATATCTGAATGGTTTATTAGGAAAGATAATAAATGGCTTTTTATATTTATCCAAAGATATAATGAACTTCTTAGTTTACAAATAAAAGAAGTATAGAAACTTTGTTACTTTACAATGAATATTGATTTTAATAAACAATGAATATTTAACAATAAGGTGTGTGTGTGTGTGTACAACCTTTCTGTATTAAGTTAAAATCATTTTCATATTTTCATAATACATCAACATGGGATTTTCTCCACTTTTTGTTGTCGTACGTTCAATATCACCATACCGTTCACAGAATTCGCGATGAGTCAACACCTTGACTGATTTGTCATTACCAGCACTTGATCCACGACAGACCAAGAGATACATATCCCGCAGTAATTCAAAATTGGTAGGGAAAAAGATATCAAACCAACCAGGTTGAACCATATAAGTCGAACAAGGAACCATTGTACCTCTGTATCGTGTTTGCACAACAGGCGCATCCACACCTTCCACTGCATCAGGTAAGGAAGAGAAATCAGAAAGAACGAGTCTGTGTTTAGGGAAATAAGCTTTTAGTGTCTCCAGGAGCATGAAGAGCTTGGTTGGAATAAATTCAGCAGATGTCATGTTGGGTGCCAAGGGTAATGATTGCAAAAACTTGAGCCAGAGTTGATTTGATAATACAGGTGATCGGTATCCCGTTTGACTTCTTAATGTGAGATATTTGCTTATTAATGGATCATTCCCCACTGGCTCATATACTTCTGTATAGTTACCCTTTGCATCTGTACTTACTAGCGCTTGATAGGGTTTTAGAGTGTCAAGGTCATATCGAATCAAATCATGAGCAAAGTTATCCTAAGTTCGATCAGAATGCGGTCTTTCTCCCTATTAACATCACTTACAATGACTTCCATGCCTAAAAAGAAGCATTCTTCTGGCACTTGTGTTTTCCAATCAAAGATACTCTTGTTGATAATCTTTACACATGTATGTTGATCCCTGAGTTCTCGCATACCTTGCCTTTCAGACTGTCGTTCGGCTAACTTGCCAGAAATTTCAATAATGTTGTACTGGGTTCTTTGATAGACTTCAGGCTCATTTTGCTGAATATAATCCAAAATGTTCATCATGAGTGTACCATTACCAGCACCCATTTCATAAATGATTAAATCCTTTTGCGGGAAGAGGCTCAACTTGTATTCTGAGACCAGATATTTTGCAACAGCGTATCCATACCAAGGCTATTGCACTCATCAGCACCGTTTCTCTCTTTTTTGATAATAATGATTGACTTACCTTGAAAAGTTCAGTAGGTGTATGCCATACTTGTCTGGCTACTTCATCAACCTCATCGGCATCTTCTTCCATGTCTTTATAGAGTTGGCCTACCTTATTCATGAATTCTAAGTGATCGCGCATATTATTAAAGTCAAAATCGTGTTCAGGTGAGAAAATGACAGCTTGTTTTGAAAAGTAACCATAATTAGGATTATACAAGGAGTCGTCAATAAAATCGCGTACGAGCATCTGTGTGCGAGTGGGTGGTGAGGTACATTTGGCTGAATCATAGGCTGTGAGTCGAGGATAATGGCGTCTTGCCACGTCCTCGGCGGCTTCTTCGGCTGAGGGTGCAAAAAAAGGAGCAAGAAGACCCTGGTATCGCTTATTGCTGTTGTCTGTGTGTGTCCAGCGAACAGTGGCTGATAGAGGTTCTATCACTTTGACATGTCGACTCAAATGACGAATAGATTGAGTCAGTAGATTCCGTCTGGCCCCCAACAGCATTTCAAATAAAGAACAAAGAAAAAAAAAAGGATGGGGTTGATTATTCTCTATGTACTGTCACAGAGCCGTAAATATTCTCTGTAGCATAAATGCAATTGATATAATAGTTTTAAAAGGACATACATATATATAACCTTGGAATAGATTCAAAAGAAGACCTACTCTATTTAGAACCACACACACACACTCTCTCCATGTATGCCTGGCTGTCTAAAAGTGGCATTTTGGCTGTAGTGCGGAATTAGAATTCAAAGATTTCCGGATTAGAACGGACAAGATTGCTTTTATGCTTAAAACAGCCATCACATAACATTCCCATGGAGCAACGTAAGTTTATAAATCGAATCAATTAATTACAAAACTAAATCATCTTGCAGAAATACAAAAGTAATCTTTAAAATCTCTTCTTTTCTTTTACTTATGAATACCACCTTAGGTCGTTCTGGAAACGTCGAGGCTTAAAGTTGCCAGGAAGGTACGAGTTAACAAAGGTAGCCTAGGGAAGAAACCAATCCTCAAAAAACTAATGTCGAATTCAGCGTCAGTATCGTTCCTAACACGTCTAACAGCAGCAATAGTAACAATAATAGTCAAGATGTGAAGAAACCTGTGATGACAGGCAATAAATACATATACAACAGTCTACTGATAGCCAGACAACCACTCAACACGACCTATCAGCCACAATCAAACAGTAAGCCGTCGAACCAATCACCAAAGCAAGAAAAGAGCGAAAAGAAAAAGGAAAAAGATCATACAAGGAACACATCAAAATCATTCAACGCTTTCTTAAAGGACACAAACGATGAGTGGAGTGATGATATTACACCTCTCAGCATAAACCAAAAGATCGAACCAGATCATCAGATGATAAGTCCTACAGCTTTCCCAGATTCTGCAAAAAAGAACAAGATGAAATCAACAAATCCAGATGGTACAAAAGAATATGTTCAAGAGCTGTTGCTAGGTAAACCTCTTTTTTACGTGTATGCATACTATATAGAATAGCTAATGATTTACATTGAAAAGATCCAACCTTTTTATTAAAATGGCTGAATCCGGAGGAGACAAAGGATCCTGTTAGAACAAAAAAGTTTAAAGATGTCTTGTCGGTGTCCAATGTTGATTTAGGTACTAAAAAAGAGAAAGAGATTAAAAAGACTGATTGTTGATATACTTTAGCTGCACTGCGGTCACTTAGTTGGAGCGGAATACCAGAAGAATTGAGAATGATTGCTTGGCAACTGTTGTTAGGCTACTTGCCATGTAATTCAGCAAGAAGAGAAGCAACATTAGCAAGAAAGCGTAAAGAATATCTGGATAGTGTAGCAGGAACCTATGCACGAGGTACAGCCGGACTAGACCAAGCCTTATGGCATCAGATTCATATCGATATACCCAGAACGAATCCCGGTATTCCTTTATATCAAAATGAAGTGACACAAATGGTAAGATTTAGAATTGTTGATCAAGAGCTTAATTTTAACTGTTTATAAAAAGTGCCTAGAAAGGATTCTCTACCAATGGGCTATTCGTCATCCAGCTAGTGGGTATGTGCAAGGCATCAATGATTTGGTAACACCGATTTTTGAAGTCTTTTTGTCGGCTTATATTGATGAAGACCCTGAATATTACAATGTCAGTCAATTGAACAAGGAAATACTATCTGTGATTGAGGCAGATAGTTTCTGGTGTCTATCCAAGTTATTAGATGGTATCCAAGATAATTATACTTTTGCACAGCCAGGCATTCAAAGGCAGATATTGACATTGAAAGAGTTGGTCTCTCGCATTGACGGTAGGTTTAATGATGATATAATAAACAAATAATAACCCTTTCAGTAGCTCGGCTTACACAACATTTACAAAACGAGGGCATTGAGTTCATCCAATTTGCATTTCGATGGATGAACTGCCTGTTGATGAGAGAACTTCCATTACGTAGCACCATACGAATGTGGGATACTTACCTAGCAGAAGGATCATCCGAGGGGTTTTCTGAGTTCCATGTCTATGTTTGTGCAGCCTTTTTGGTAAAATGGTCTAACCAATTACAAAAACTAGATTTTCAAGGTGTCATGATCTTTCTCCAACAGTTACCGACACAAGGATGGCAAGAAAAGGATGTAGAACTATTGTTGTCTGAAGCTTATATGTGGAAGACACTCTTTCATAATGCTCCAAACCATTTAAAAAAATAATGAATAAATTATGTAAATAATGTAAAATGTCCAACAAGATGTCGACTAAACTTTATTGAATACAAATTTATAAAGCATGTACTATTTGAGATGCATGCAGGGAAGACAGATAAATAAAGCAGAAAGAAAAGAGTTGAATATTAAAAAGAGACTTAAGGAAAGTTTATACAAGATAATTCAAAGACTCCTATTTATATGCAAATGTTGTCATTTGATGTACAATAGGCAAATAGGAAAAAAAAATAGTATATTAGTTATTTCATCAAACACGTCAAGAAGTCTGCCTGTACATTTTAAAGTTGACTGTAATACCAGGATCATCTTTGATTACATTGGACACTGAGCGTGAGATCACTTTTTTCCCTTTCGAGCAAGCATGTTTTTGTCGTTGATGTCCATCTCGTTTCTTTCAGCAGGATGTAACGTTTCTGCTGCCGACAAGTTAAATTCCTCATCATCATAATCATATATGAAGCAAAAGGACCTCTTTGAACCCAACGATATGGTTGTGTTCCGAGTACAGCCGCCATAGAATACTGGTTCTCTCCGCCTTTAATCGAACCACGTTATTATTGGTAGCAAAGAAAACAATAAAATAGAAATTAACTCTGATGTAAGAAACTCCTCCCTTCACTAACGGAACACAAAGGCCTTGACGATCATGCAAATCAAAGAGTGCTGACATGACACAAACCTGCGTGAATCGAGATTTCAAAAACCGCGCTAATTAGCTCAAGGAGCATTGTGCAGTGTTTTCCTTTCAGGGGGGATTCTTGGCATACTTTCTCGCACATTACCAAACTGACCGCAAAAAACCTTATTATCATATAACGCACCATGCCCTATTCTTATTGGTCACGTAATAGTCCTGTATAAAATAATATTTGTGGTAATGAGCTTTCTCTTTCTTCTTAGAATAATTACAGCTATTGATAAGCCTCTGTATAGCTTTTTTTATTAACCTATCATTCGTCTATATCACGAACATTACTCTTTTCGTTTCGATACTGCTCATTATTTAAATTATTATGGAGCACCCTAATTTGAAGAAAAAAGATAATTGATTTCTAATGGGTAAGGCTGTCTTTGAAGCAATTTGTTGAATAAGACAGTTTAACTGAACGTCATTATGCTTCTTCAAGATACAGAGCCATTGCTAAAGCACCTTATTGATAATTAGAAACGGCTCTTACAAGAATATAAAATCTGGAAGCGTTCATAGGATAGCCATGATGCTATGTTTACTTAAGAGACGAAAGCAACATTTCGTATATACTGTCAAAGTGTGAAGCAGAGCGTAGAGGTTACCATGCATACGATGTTAGAAGACTACCACTTCCTAAGCTTTTTTTCTATATTGTCGAACCCACCCTTATACTGGAGGTTCATCAGCGTTAGCGCAGATTCTTTGTCTGTCTTTGTGAAAGAAACTTTATCAAGGGGATACAGCGAACAACTGCGGGTGTTCTACAGAATTTTGATTTCAAGAAAACAAAGATTCAATAGGTACCTAATCCGGGTGTCTGAATTTAAAAATAAAGTTCGAAAGAGACTATCCACAATAAAAAGAGATCTCCTTATTCTTTTGTAACATTCACACAAAGGGTTCAATGTATAATATTTGATATTTTTATTTTCTATAATGGAAGAGAAATATACTGCTACTACTACAACTACAACTACTACTGATACTACTACTAAATCTAATATTACTACCACTATCACGGACTGTTACTGTTGTGTAAACATATGACAAAAAATGAATCATGTATATATATAAAAAAAGAGTTGGCATAAAGAAAAATACAAAGAAAGAGTATATAATACAGGCAAAGATAATATAAAATACAAGAATCTTTTGCATAGAGGATGTATATGTTGTTGTATATAAACGATTGTTGAATGTCACCATAAACATGATAGTTTCTTAAAGGATGAGAAAAAAAAAAAAAAGAATGAAAAAGAGAGAGAAATAGAAAAAGAGAGAGAGAGGAAGGGAAAGTGAAATAGATGTAACTGATTTAACCAAAAGTACTGACGATATTTGCTAAGTGTAAAAGACTTGAAAGAGGCTTCTCGGAAGGTTTGGATTCCCAGTGAGATTGTTGTTGTTGCTGTTGTTGTTCAGGTTTTTGCAAGTGTGGAAGTTTGGCTAATTCTACTGGTTGATGACTATAATGAAGATAATGATTGGGCTGGGGTGGAGGAGAAATGGTATAAAAAGTAGGAGGTGGAAGAATGTGGTTGAATTGAGGAGATGGACAGGATGAGCAAGTGAAAGATGAAGTAGAAGAACAAGTGGAAGAAGTAGACATGGTTCTTCTCGGGCGAGAAATTGGTCTATCTTGCTTTAAATCAAAAGGAGGGTAAGGTAAACTAGGCATAGTGATTGCTCTTCGTGGCCTGGTCTGAGTAAACTTTGGCTCCTGAGCAGAGTGGCAATAAGGAGCCTTTGGAGTAGACTTTTTTAATTGCTGTTGACGGCGTGCTTTTTGAGAGAGATGGGTACGGTAATGTTGCATCATGTTGTCTTGGCGAGAGAAACGACTGGGGCATCCAGGATGAAGGCAATGAAAGTTCTTTTCACCAGTGTGAATTCTATTATGACGTGCAAGATGACCACTAAAATACAACGTTAATGAATGTCAATTTCGAAAGATTGTTTTCATCATACCTTGTAGTAAAGCTCTTATTACATCCAGGTTCAGTACAATGATACTTTCTTCTGACTGTGATGGTTGTATTGGCCGAGTTTAATGAATTCATTTTATAATTTGCTGGTGTATTTTCATTCAAGAGACTAACATGTCTACCAGAAGCATCCTTGATCGACAAGACTAAATCGTTGTTACACATAGTAAAGATAATAAGATGAAAAGAAGGAATAAAAAATTGGAAATAGGGAAATCAAAAGGACATATTTATATCTTCAACTTGATCATTGTAAATTTTAAGGGATACACAGAAAGTGCACTGATTTAGAAAAACGTGGATCGCGACCTCCTCCTTTCTTTGCCCCCCTTTCTTTCTCCTTGATACAACTTCGCCCTGCATTACCAAAACAGAATTAGTGAACAACGTGTTGGCAAACGTGAAATAAAAAAATTACCTCTTACTATGTTGTATATATTTTTGGTCCATCAGATTGATATACATAACATACATGCATGCGACGAGGAAACCTTAACCAGTTATAAATTAGATTTGCCACACAATAAAAATAGCTATATGGCAAACAATAAAATTGCATCAGATCAACTTTTTTTGAAATAACAGGTCAAACTTCAATCTTTATTTTAGTTATTAAAAAAAGGACCAACATCTATTGCCGTTGTTCTTTTTATATGTTATAATCATATTCTTCTTTTTATTTGCATCATTCAGGTTCAGAACAAGTCAAGGGTAGGGCCTTTGTATCTTTCATAGCGATAAAAAGGAGTACATACACTGACGTATACCTGATAGTCTTTTTCTACTCCTTTAAAATGCCACGTTTTATAGACCCCTTAAAGTAATTGATAATTATAGTAACACAACCAGAGGGCAAACAACCAAGGGTACCCTTCATATAAAGACGCACAAGCCTATTGTTTAACCTCAGGGACCTTTTATTAACCACGTTTTTCAAAAAAGTTCAATGACACCCATTAAGGGAACAAAACAGGAAGTGAAAAGGAACTGGATGGCAAATTGCGCCTTTTGTGGCAATGTATCTTTTTCTAATTTTTTTTTTTTTTTCAAAAGATGTTTTCATTAAACATTGAATAATTATCACCGCACGACGATCTTTATTTATTTTGTATCCTAACAACCAAGATTAAATCAGCGACTTTTAATCAAAATATCAAAAAATATATATTAAAAGTATAATGCAAATGAAGGGTTTAAGGTTGCCTGTCAGCAAACAAAGAGAGAAAAGACTGTATGTGTCATGCTGCCTGCTATTCTTTTTAAAAGGGGAGATGGGTTACTTCTTTTGACGTGTAGCAGGGGTCTAATCAGGAATAAGGAGCAATATTAAGTTTGCTAAGAGGTTACAATTGGGTATGGCCACTTAACCACTCTTCTTTGGGAATGTCATCCCCTTTTCCTATTGTCCGTCTGCACTCGGAAGTACGGATGGCCAATCGACATAATAACGGGGAAAGGTCATTGTAGTGGGGGAGAAATAAAGAGAAAAAGTGACTAAATGGAAAATCTTGATTGTCGATCAGGTAAAACTCATCTTTACGTTCCACTTGTGTAAGACCATACAAGACCTTGTAATAAAATACTGAATAGCTTGGTCATGTGCATTTGTCTGATCGTCGCCACCAATGATAATACCAAAGCACAATGGCCTGCAATGCGTGTATCAATGTGCGTAACACAAGGAGTTAATTAACACAGGGTTACAAACGTGTCAGAAATTTGGTAGATACACTACATTTTTATCAAGGACTATTGCTGAATAAACCAAGTCTCGGCTATAATCACTCTAATCACTCTAATATATATGCTGGAATGCTTTGAAGCTGTTCATCGCACCTTTTGAGATATTTGCGACGATCCTGAAAAGCTGTATTTGTTTGGTGGTAAGCCAATTATCCTAGGTGGCGACTTTGCTCAGATTCCTCCTGTGGTCCGAAGGGGCAACAGAACTGATACTGTCAGTGCGTCAATCAAGCAATCATTTTTATGGTCAAGGCTCCAGCTCTTGAGCATTACGCAGAACATGCGTCTAGGAAACTCTTCTACTCCAAACAACTGTGCCTTTGCCAACTTCATCTCCACCTACAAAGCCTTGACCCTTCCGGCCTACCTCCTTCACAGCCGAAGTTAAAGGCTGGTGCACCGGTTATGCTTCTTAGAAACATTGACCCAGCAAGAGGTTTTTGTAATGGAACCCGGTTAATCGTGATGCATATTGGTCAATGTTTACTCCGTATCTGCTTAGGGCACAAACCCGATGCTCCGATTGAAGCCATTCCAAGTTTCACTCTTTCATCACAAGAAAGCGATATGCCCTTTATGTTAACAAGGAAGCAATTTCTTGTAAAACTATGCTTTGCTATGACAATTAACAAACCACAAGGACAATCATTAAAATATGTGGGCATCGACCTAAGACAACCACCATTTATGCATGGACAACTATATGTCGCTCTATCAAGAGTCACTTTTCTTTCTGGTATCTCAGTCCTTCTACCAGAAAATTCAAATACAACCAACAGTGTTGTCTACCCAGAATTACTACTTCTCTAATATGCCCACTTATGTTACATATGATCATCAAACAAACTCATGCCTACAATTATGAATTCTTTATGACTATGCCATTCTTTTCAATCATAAATCTTTACGAATAACGCTTTTAAATTATATGTTCTCTATTATGAATAAACTCTAATTTTATGAAACCATCTATGTACTATCATTTATGTGGTTACAATCTTGCTACAAGAAGACGAAAAGAACACCAAGAGTGTCATTTAGACGAATTTAAGTATATTAGTGAATTACCTACTTTAAAAACTGCAAACTTGACCTCATTTTTACTAGCTACCTCTACAAGTCTACGAAACTATCAAAGAATCCATAACTACTACTGTCAAGATAAATGGTATGTCACTCTCTTACATGATGTGTACTTTAATAACGCTGTTTATGGCATAGGTCTCAAAAGTTAAAGTTCAAAACGTATATCAGCAAGTAAAAAGGAACTCAAGGAATCGTTAAAGGACTCTTTGACAACAGCAAAAAGTATGGCACATCAAGCACAGTTGGCTCTAAAAACCAAAGCCCAAACAAAAGCAAACATGTACCATTACCTCCTGCTGACCTCCCTTTCTCCTCTCAATGGAAGCGAATCAATGCGTTCGAAAATGGTTCTTTTGTTAAGTATGAAAGGAAAACGAGCTGCACCTACTAGACATATTACTGAAGAAATCAAACGAAAATGCAAACAATCCAACGGTGAACCAAATTTGTTTATGTTGACGAGTACTTAACGAGTCAGATCTGTAACAAATGCAAATCCAAACAATTAAATAACATCTCAATTACTGAATCAAAGCGAAGAGTACATTCTGTCTTCAAGTGTGAATCTTATGGTACGATTTGGAATCGCGATGTGAACAGTGCATTAAATATACATGGTATCTTTGTTTACAAATCAAAACACAACAATGAAAGTCCTCCCCCTTTCAAAAGACCTTTAAAGGATTAACGGTGCTCCCTGGCTTCAATGCGCTGTCCATAATGGCAGTGCACTCCTTAACGTCTCGGTAAGTATAAAACCAATAATACATTATTCTTTATTTCTAGTTAATCATATACTAATATAGGTATAATACCAAATATATGGGTCGTGCACAGTGTCATATGCTTCTAAACATGCGATATCTACATTAAAACACGTGACACTGATTTTAATACGTTACAGAAATCCATTTATAATTTCAAATATGTTGGCAATATTTAGAACCTACATAAAAAGGCTCAAGGGGGTGGGGACTTGCTTCCGAAGTATACTTAGATACATGTTACATATACGTAAATCATTTCCCTTTAAATAGCTTTTGGATTGCTATGTTATAGTTAAAATATGTTTATACATTCTCAAGGCTAGCCTCATTCATTTCTTTTCTTTTATATTTTCTTAAAACAAAATGCAAGATAGAAGGATTAAGCTATGGTGCATTCCCTTACAGTGGATCATACAATCATTCAATATTGCTTTATTTGTAAAGTATAAATCGCCTGATGTTATGTTGTTTAGTTTGAACCAACTTTGCATGGTAGACGATGGCAACTTTGCTGATTACAGCAACTGTGACACATAGAAACCGTAAGTGTTGCAAATATCCCAATCATGCTGCTAATGAATGATAGCCATGACAATGCACCTTGCCGTCATACATCCCTTACTGATCTGGATCTATGTGATTCATTTGAGTAAGTTACTCGGTTACGCATTACATTGCTAATTTACCTAACTGGTAGGCTGTACTGGATTCATACCTGTCATTGGCACCATTCTTTCATTTAATGCAAGTAATTTAACTTTATTTCTTATTTCTAAACACATGAATATAGGCATCGTATGGGTCAATCGTGTTTTTTAACTCTATTTACTGGGTGAATACCATCGTCAACATCTATATTGGACAAACAATCAACTTTATATTATTCATCACCAACAGACAAGAAACAATAAGAGCGTGCAATCTTGCCAATACAAGTCAAAACGAGTCCTCAAATGATTTGCTTGTTTTATTGGATCTAAAGTTAGGATCTACCTTTGGCTTTGTTGATTGTAACCAAGCTGCTCAGACTGGCTTGATCGGCCTTGGTTCCTGTTTGTTTGTGGGGTGTATCTTTACGGTAAGAGCGTGTTGAACTATATGAATCTTTTTCTTAAATCATTCAAAAGACTTGGTATGGATTCATTATCAATAAATGGACAAGAAGTCTGGATAAGAATCACATAGGATGGCGTGCAAGAAATGCAGCGTGGAACGACCATCTAGATGACTTGGCATCGACTTATGTAAAAGACAGACAGAATGCACCTACTTATTCAACAGAAAAAGAGACTAGATCGTTCTCTAGCATGTTGAAGAAATTCTTTCAGAAATAAACAACACTTTATTATTCATCGTCAGAAAGAAGTTCCGCCAGTTCTTTCTCTTCTTCCTCTGTCAAACCGTTATCTTTTGCTTGCTCTTTTTTCTTTTTATTTTCTCTTGTTTCGTTATATTCTTTTATAGATGCTGCGTTGAGTGGCCAACGTCGGATAGAGCAATCCAATGATCCGCTATAGATGGTTGATCCATACATTTCTAAGCTGCTTACTTCATCAAAATGTCCTTCAATAACACATACAAGTTGACCAGACTATTTTTTTTGTAGGGTTATTGTTTGTTTTATAAAGCAACAACAAAAAAAATCAAAACTTACAGCGATATCCCAAACACGAATCTCATCATCACTAGAGCCTGTGACGACATAAGGACCAGCCAAGACGAGCGATTTGACACGATCAGGATGTTCTATTGTCATATCTACTACTCCTGTATCCGTATTCCACCTACGAACTGTTTTATCCGCCGAAGCAGTCCAGAGATCATCCTCCCAGACGCGAATGCCGTAGATGCTGGTATCATGGCCGGTATACGTTTTTTGTATTTGCATCGTCTTAGCGTCCCATCTAATCACTACACCATCTGATGAAGCAGAATAAATCGACTGTCCGTCTAGTGAGACGGCTAAGCATTCGATAGGTCGTCTATGTTGCTTTTCGGAAGCTGTACATTCCAAGCTGTCAAGATTCCATCGACGCAAGAAACAATCGGATGAACCCGAGTAGAGCGAATCTCCAGAGATAACAAGTGCTTTTACAAAATCAGTGTGTCCTTCAAGTGTTGCAAGACATTCTCCAGATTTGGCGTTCCATTTTTTTATCGTCTTGTCCCAGGAACCTGTCCAGATCGTATCGTCTTTGCCGATAACTACCGAAGTAACAGGGCCTTTATGCCCCTTGAATAGTTTGACACTTTTCATCGTCTATGTATGCATGAGATGATATCTTTCTCAAAAGAAGAGTCAACTTACTGATCTTTCCATCTTTCTGACTTGGAATCCAGATTCTGCAATATAAATGTACTTGCCATCTGGACTTATGCAAAGAGAGAGCGCCTTTGAGGACAGCTTGACTGCATCTCCCGCTGTATAGTTATATTTGGCTTCTTTTTCTTTTTGTTTTGCAATTTCAGCATCTGTTTGAAAGAATGCTCCTGATTCTTGACTAATGTTCACCATCACACAACACAATAAATTAAAAAAAAAGGAAAGAAAGACGGAGCTCAAAACTTTATTTTAACTCAATAGGTCTTTGGGTGTCGTTCTTCTGACATACTTGGGAAATGGTGGTTTCGTATCTTGATTAGGTACTGGAGGAGGAGGTATGTTGTCTGAATTTGGTTTATTATTAATAGCGGTATATGCTGGTATATGGGTGAATGTATTGCTGTTGTTATCATCATCGTCAAAGGGACTACGTAACTCGGTCGAATGGAATGGATTGTTTGTTGATTGCAGTTCTTGCTTTCGAAGAGAAGGTGATTGGTATACGAATTTTTGTGTTAATAATAGTGATCTTCCTGAGTTATTATTATTATTCAACTCATGCAGAGAAAGTGAGGATCGTGATGAGTGAAGTTGTTCTTGGAGGTCAAGTGGTTGTGTGTACGTAGCTGCGTTGCCTGCTGATTTTGAACGAGAGTGTGTATATTCGCTTTTGGGTAGAGGTGAAGGCTGTGTAAAGAGTGGAGGCGCACTGGGCGCAGTCCAAAGATCATCACTTGGATAATAAAAATCCATGACTGTATCTTGTCGTTCTGATTCAGGTACAGGATGATGTGTTGTAAATGGTCCGATATAAGAGCGTCTGTTGTTGTCATCTACTGATGATCGTGTTTCTGGTCCCCACCAAGTTCTTCGTCCAATTTGCTTATCATTGTTCGTCCTAGGTGTGACAATAACATCAGGTTTGATCAAGGCATCAATGGCGTTGGTATGAAAGTGGGGTATAGGTGCTGCATATATACAATTAGTCTGTTATCATAGTTATATTGTTATTATTATACCTCCCAAGTACACTAATGCTTTGCTAATCTTTCGACCATTTTGTGCATGAGCTATTAATCTAAGCATTGCAAAGAACTGTAGTTGATCAAGTCCATCGCCTGCTGTTTCGAATAAAGCCAAGATCTATATTATTTTTATTCAGTCCAAAGAAAAAATATAGTGTCAACCTATGTGTGTGTGTGTCATTACTTGCTCAAGTTTATCATCTTCCAAAGTACAACCCTTGAGAAATTTCAAGATGGTTTGGTTGTTTATTCTACCAATATTAAAGGGGTCAAGGTCTTTCCACCATGACTGATAAGCTGGTCTCTCCATCTCTGATAAGTCTGATAGATTGATAGCAGGTGGTTCATTGACTTGTGTTGTCTCAAATGCATCATTACTACTATTATTATAAGTGCGAGTTGAAGAGTGTCTTTTTATGAATTGATGTGGTCGTCTCTCTTCCATTGGTTTCTGTGAGCGATGAAAGACATTCTTTATTCTGTTCATTACTAAATATAAAGCAATTAAAATGATACGTGGGCGTAATAATATAAAAATACGTGGCACAATGACCAAAATGGATAGGTTAAACAGCTTTTTTTTTTTTTATATATAAAATGCTGCTAAGTCACTTTATGCAATCAATCATTTTATGGGAAATAGGATAACGAAATGGTTTTCTAGATAAAATTTATAAATACATATACTCTTGTGTTCTTTTAGATAAAGAAAGAGAGAGTAAGAAAGAAAGATAGAGTCAACTGTCATTTTTGTTGACTCTAAAATTGGCAAAGCTGTAACATTAAAAATACAAAGTCATTCTCCTCTCCTTATTAAGGTGTCTTTCTTTTTTTTCTTTCTTTTTCTTTTATTAAACTTCTTTATAATGAAGGTCTATAGTTTACTTATAGTTACGGCTTTATTATTAGAAACTTGTTCAGCTGGCATCTGGGGCTCATCTGAGGTTCATCAAGTAGATCCCCAACAGGCAGAAAGAGACTTACCTGATACTCCAACATCAAAATATGACTACAAGTTATCGTTCAAGAAGCCTTATTACTATAACAATTCAGTTCCTTTTTGGTCCACGGGTGGAGGTAAAGAAAACGACGCGTCTGCTTTAGCTAATACGTTTAGATGTGCTTCAGGGGGAGGACTTTATTCGACTTTCACCTTCTATCCCAAATACAAAAGGATGGATCTGGTCTGATAGACCCAATCCGTATGAAGAATGGGAAGTAATAGTTGCTTTCAAGGTATCTGGAACAAGTATGCACGGTGGTCGTGGTTTAGCCTTTTGGTATACAAAAGATAGTAAACAATCAGGCCCCATTTTTGGTTCAAAGGACAAATGGGATGGTTTAAGCATTTGGTTAGACTCGGCTAATCCAGTGGTAAGAGAAACGCATTTAAAAGACAAAAAAAAAAAAAGCTGACACCTATCAGAACCATAAAGCTTCTACAATGGCTATATTAAATGACGGCACATTATCGTTTGCATCCGGCGTCGATCCTCGTAAACATGCGCTTGGAACATGCTCTATTACGTATCGAAATTCGCCTACTCCTGCATATCTTAAAGTCACTCTGAAAGATAATACATTAACAGTATGTGTGTATAATTTGCTTTTCTTATTCTTCAGCCCATTCATCCAATGTAGGTCTATTTGGATAACAGCGGTGAAGGAAAAGATTATCGTATTTGTTTACAAAGATCAGGCATCAAGTTACCCACTGGTTACTTTTTTGGTATTTCTGTAAGTGTTTCTCTTTTTATTATTGTTTGTTTACTCACACTCTTTGTTAGGCGTATTCCCATACACCTGCAGGTAAAATAAGAGACGTGAATTGAGAGTATAGCGATCAACCCTATGCTTTATAGATGATCACGATGTCATCTCCTTTGAGACAAGACAACTAAACCCACCCAAGAAGACATCTGTAAGTCTTGTGTGTTTAAGTATACATATTCTCATTTAATTGGAACAGCGTCCAAAACGTCCATTGGAAGAAGAGAAGAAGAAGAAAGGCGAGGAGTTTAGTGGGATTGATGATGAACAAAAACAGGTAAGAGAAAGCGCGAGTCATTATTTGAGTGATGCACTCTTATGCATCATTTAGAGAATTCAAGAAGCCGAATATCAAATGAGAAAATTACGAGAATCTGGTAATGACATGAGTCATGAAGTAGCCGTTACCATGGTAAGATACCAGTGAATTCAAATATATAAAGCTAATGTCCTTTTAGTCTGCTATTTATGATACCCAAGTAAGAACTATTGAAAGACTTGAAGTATTACAACTTCAGATCGAAGCATTGGGTGCACCTACTCCTGAATCAATTGTTGCTGGTAATTATGAAAATGTAAAGAGGAATAGTCAAGGCGATAGTGGGTAAGTATCATACATTCAAATATAAATAGAGACTAAAAATGAAATAAAGGATTAGTATCGAGTTAAGTCGTAGAGTAGATGAAATACGTGAAGAAACAAAAAAGAGTTCTGCTCAATTTGAAAGACTTGCCAGTGATCAAAGCCGTCAGATAAAGGAACTTCAGAATTCTATTCGCAAGCTAGAGCAAACGTTATCTGGTTTAGATGTAAGTGTCTCGTTTTTTTTGTTTAAATGGGTACAAAACTAACAAAAAATTACGACTAGACGCGTATTCTATCTCAATCAGACATGATACAAAACCAAATGAAAGAAGTCAATCTTCATTCAAGTGAAACCAGAGGTGCCATGTTTACATTCTTCAAATACATCTTTTACATCTTCCTCGTACAGATTGTCATCGTCTTTGCTGGATCGCTTTATTCAAAATTACGTGTAAATCATCACGATAAAAAGTTTGTTTAAATAAATCCATTTAACCAATCCAATGACGCGTCTTCTAAAGCTTCATCAAAATCATGCAGATCTTTGTATTTTGATGATGCAATCAGTTCTTGACTTTTGACAGAGGCTGCCTCTTGAATTGTCAGTTGATTTGTCACTTTCCATTGATTATCTGTATATACATGTGGCTATGATAGCAAAATAAGTCATTTATTAAATATATAATATGTATATAGTTGACTTACTATAAATGCTGCTTCATCTGGTTGAGAGAAGGCCTTGTTGTTGATCTATGTCCATTATTATTATAGTTGGTCCTATATTACATCTATCTCTTTATTACCAAAAGCACAACACAATGTCCACATTGTTTTCGTATTGTTTCAGCAACATGTTTAGTTCCATCAGATAATCTAGTGTCATCCTTGTCTTCATTAGCATGATACCAGCCAATGATGGTTAGTTTATGATCATGTGCATAAATCTCTGTCTATTATTAAATATATTAGCATAAGATAGAAAAGACTTGATATATTCTAACCTGGCGTAATGCAACTTCAAGCATGGGTGATAAGGTAATCCAGTGATGAAAGAAAGGAATGGCCTTAGTGATGTGTAGATTTGAACCATTTACTTTTCCAAGCAATACACCACACACACTATATGCAGGGTATTTGGCTGCATGAAGCAAAGGAATCGCATGAGCTGAAACATCTAGTTGTATAGAAGTCATGATTTAACAACAATAAAAAAAGAGAGGCAAATTTTATTCAATGGCGCAAATATTGCTTTTTTTTAATTTTTTTATTGTAGAAAAGAGAAAGGGGAGGGGGAAAGGGCATCATTGGTGTGTGAATATAATATATTATATAAATGTATATGTATGTTGTGTGTACTTGTGAAATATATATGTATGTATGTGTGTGTGTATATGTGTGTGTGTGTCAATCTATGTACAATAATAATAATAATAATAATAAAAAGTTGTTATTACAAGACCATATCTCTTAATTCATGAATCATGTCTTCATCCACAATGGAAGATAAAAGTTCTTTCAACTTGTGTTGATTGTTGTTAAATAATGAAGATCTTCTCTTTTGTCTTTTACATATCTTACTTTGTTGACGGCCCAATGTTTTACGTAACAGCTGGTCTAGTGTCTGAGCATGTAGTTTAATATCTCTTTTCTCATCTTGAACATCATCTTGTAGTGTAATAAGTTCTTGTTGTGGTGAAGGTGGAGGTGCTATTGGCTTATAATAATCCTCATCTTCACTATGTCTTGCTCTTATTTCTTCATCCTCTTCATTTATTATCAAGTCATCTGAGCAATCAGAGTCGATTATCAGACTACTACTATTAGTACTACTGCTATCAAGACCACTACGACCAGTTCTATTACAATAATTCATTGTTATTACTGTAAAAGAAATAAAAGAATAAAAAAGTTTTTTTTTTCTATTTTTTTTTTATATTGAATCCCCGGTTCACATATATTTTATTCATGGGCGCACAATCAATAAAGTGTATTTGTTTATGCAGTACTACTACTACGACGCAGGATAAGCAAGTCTTTTTTTTTCCCTCTCTTTTTGACAACTAATGATTTTACCAACTGAAATATGGGAAAACATACTAGGTTATATCACTTATCCTAGTGATCTTGTTTATACTTTATCTGTTTGTCGTCTATGGTATTCAATCGCACATCAGCTACTTTATAAGAATATCGTGCTTGAATCATTCCAGCATGTCGACCGTCTCATTCAATGTCTTGACTTGTCTTGTCAGCGACCAGAACCTTCTGGTTATACTGTTAACTCACTACAGATCAATGATAGTCTAAAGGACCAGCAACTCATTCAGTTATCCGTACTCTGTCCTCGTCTTACTCGATTGGATGTAGCCAAGCCTGACGAAGCCCTTTGGCTCACACTGGCTGGATCTCAGGTCGTCCGTCGATGGGGGAGTCGATTGACCCACTTACCACGACCTTATGGCAGAACTGGATATATTCCCTATACTCTCTGCTTGCTTCGATATCGTCAACTATATGAAATCACACTACCAGATAACTATGAAATAAGCCCATACATCAAGGAGCTGATTTTTGATTTTCTCAAAGATTTCTCTCAACTACAAATCGTTCGCGTGAGGTATCATCTCTTTCCTATCGGAGGTGTCGACTTTCCTCGCTTGATTAAAGCATCACCTGAAATAAGCCATTTGACGATTCTTGTCGAATTAGTATGTCATGAAGCTGACTATGACACACCTCAGGATATGAGCGATGATAACGACCTGATGGACAGTGACAGTAGCGGGTATCGTTCACCATTTGATGATTATGACAGATATACTTCCAATCAAGAGCAAACTGCTCCAGGACCGTATTATGAAGAAGAAGAAGAGGGGTTAGAGGAGGAGGAAGAAGAAGAATATGAGGAAGAACAAGAAGATGAATACAGTTATGGTAGTAGCTATTGTTATAATTGCGGATCATACCATTATACCCACAGCAGTAACCCTCAAACTGAAGAAGAAGAAGAAGTGTACGATGACGAAGGTGATGAGAGAAGTTGGTATAGCAGTGAACAAGACGCGCCATCAGTGCCAGATGAGCAATTTATACACAAGTATTCAGATTATGATAGTCAGGAAGAGGAATATGATGAAGATATCAGTGAATATGAACTTGATCAAGCTAACGAGTCAATAGACAATGACAACCACGACAGCTATGAATCATCAATCTATGCGAGTCCAGATGACAGTGTGTCAGTTGGTTCTAATGAGGAGTATGAAAGTGAGCCAGTTTATGATGATGTTGTTGATATTGTGGTAGAGAGTGAAATTGGAAGCTATGATGAATATAATGAACTGGAATTGGATGATCCTTATACTAGTGATCCGTATATATCTCATGAATATGATTATAGCGAACAGGAAGATGTTCAAAGTGACTTTTATTATTAATATCCTGATTTCAACAATAAAAGCTTTATGATCAACATCCTCTGTTTGAAATCCATAATTGGTAATCATTTTTTCCTTCTCTATGGAAGCTGTCAATCATTTAATATATACTAGTCCAAATAGTACAGATACATGTGTTGATCAATCAACTAATTCACTCTCCCTCCCTCTCAGATTGATGTACCACAACCATTGAATTCTGAGAAATGTAAAATATTCATAGAGCCAATGAGAATTTGCCTCGTTCCTAAACATAAATTCTTATTGTTTTCTATTCTTCTTTCTCCACCCTTTCTTTTTTTTTTTAAGCGTAATATAAAATGGTAAGTCAAGAATCAAGGATTAAATGAATATAACTAATACATTTTACATATAAAAAGGCTACAGCACCTACTATTCGTCAAAAGAACATGTTGTATAAAAATAGAGCAGTTAATCATAAAGTAGCTGCAAAGGCAGCAGAGGTAAACATTACATTTATGTGTGCATATATAAAACTCATATTATTTATTCAGAAAACAAAGGCTGTATCCAAAGCAAACTACTCTGTTTGGGTCATTGCTCTTCTTTGCTTTGCCATGTTTGGTGGAGGTAAGATTCGATTCATCATGTGTCAATTTAAGCTAATCTCTAAATAGCCATTCTTCAAATCATTGACTTGTTCTTTTAATAACTTATTCCCAATACATCCCAAAATCAATATATATCTTGCACATTTACATTTTCAAACACATAAAACAATAAAGAACTTTACTCTCTATTTTTATACATTACTATTTTGGGAAAGAGTATTGTGCTTCTAACCAGTCCGAGGTCACAGATCGAGACAATCATCATCATCCTATGTTTTGGGTTATTTTTCTTTTTATGCTCTTTCAATATTATGATCACTTTTAGATACTCGATTATCCATGGAATACAAAGCAAGAAAGAAGAAACTACAAGCTAAAGACAAACTATATTGAAGAATCCCTAAACAATTGAATAACACCACCATGGGTCGAAAACTGTTACATATGATCAATCCATATACAAATTCACGCAAAAGGACATTTTGACATCATTCGTAATGTCAATATAATGATATGTGGCTTTATATAACCTTTTCCTTGTACTTTTATTTAAAGAATTATCACACTATTAGACTCTGCTTAATTCATCTTTTATTTTTTCTGTTCATATCCCTAGGATCATCGCCATTGTCAGAGAATGTGACAAAATACATTACTGTTCTGTCTTTTTCTCTATCCATAAGTCTGATACTTCCTGTCACTTCTTCTTCTGATATCTAAGAATCGTCTCTATTGTTTATGTCAAGTCTCATTCTGTAACCTTTATCGACTTCATTATAATCTACTCTTTTTATATCCTTGATCGCATCGTCACTAGTTCTTGCCCAATAAAACTCTTTTCCTAATCGCTGAAATACTGTGACAAAATAGTTATCACGTACTTCATATATTTGTGCTGCATCCCAGGTTTCTGATGTAAATGAGTTTCTGTAGGGAACCTTAGGGTTATAAAAGGCAAATACAGCTGGACGACATGCCTTCTTAGGATCAAAATAACCATAGTCTTTGCCTTCGATATCAACCAAGTGAAATCTTCTATTATCAGAGTATCTTTCGATGTAAAGGAAGAACGGTTTGCCATTCTTTACTATTCTTGTTTGTCTTGAAGGTAAATGTTAGGAATGAATATAACAGACTGTATCTTTTTAGTGATAAAATATAAAAATTGTGTCAAAAGTGGCCCCTATTTATACTTTCCTACTGTAATGTGATAGCCAAAATATGGGCTTCTTACATTACTGTAGTGTTTGTATCAAGAGATGATGCGATACATTTGTTGGTGTAAGGGTCACTGTTTTAGTTGCATACTACCAAAATATATCCGTAATCGGGAAATCCAAAAAGAGGGTTCATAAAGTCCTGGAGAAGGTTTTACAATATATCAATCAGTTGGCATGTCTCTTATCATGACGTGTGTGTTTCTTTTTTTCACTGTGTACTACTGTCATCATTCAAGGTTACTCAACTAGTTGCTTAGCAACATGTGTCATTTCACCCAAATCTATGAAGATTTCAACTGACGTCCAGAGCGCCACAGAAGCATTTATTGGGGTGATGAAGCTGTGCAACATCTAGAGAGAGTTATATATATATATATAAAATAATATTCAGGTCAGCACTACTGCGTCTTTTCTTTTTTTTATTTTTTTATTTTATTTTATTTATACAAACATGAGTTCATTTCGATGGATGTATTCCTGTGGCAAGACATGGATATCTCTTGATGAAATAGCACAATGTCAAATTGAAAAACTATGGAACTGCGACCAAGCTAATTGGATCATTTGCAATTCATTTCCTGATCCTGTGTTTGTAGATACCTTTCAGATGATCCTTATTCATAATGGACGCTCGTATACAATTGCTCGGTCGAATAATCATTTTATCGCTACATAAAGGAATCTACAACATAAAATTACCTGCCATCTTCATCCGTGTATGACAATACTCGCCTAAATGTAACTTGTGCTGCGCGTGAACCATATGTTTATCCAAAAAGGGGGATGTTCCTTGTTTGATGTATATAAATACTACTGAATGCATATTAGACTGTATATCTCAAAGATAATAACGCCTCTTCATTCTACTTATAAAACAAGACTTTAGAGTACACAAGATAATGAAACTACACCATTTCCAGAAAGAGATGTCACGCTGACTTGTCGCTGTTTCGTACAAATTGTATTGTAAAAATTACAGAGATACGATTTCACATTCTGAAAAGACTGTAATATACACCATTTATCATCTCAAAGAATATGCTGTAGGCTGCATGAAAGTTATCGTGACTTTTTATGAACTTGACTTCAACGTCACATCCAGCAGCCTTCTGCTTTTGAATTTGACAGATTTATAAAAATATTTGTTACGCAGCGCCTCTTTTTTAGCTTCTTTCGTTTATTTTTTTTTTTTTCTTTTTCCTTCATTCGAGTAAATACTATTTTACTAGTTTTACTTTTTGGTAATCTTTTATTGTCATTTCTTTTTAAAGCGAATTAAAGATTAAACTAACATTGATGTGTTTACTTTTTAGGATCTTTAGAATGAGTAACGATCCAAATTTCCCAGTTTCTATTGGTGGAGTCCCTTCGCCATACTCTCAACATTATGATCAATACGCATACGAAGCAAATCAATATTCTGAAAAAAGCGAACAAGAGAAACTAAAAGAAAAGGCAAGAAAATGGCAACAATTACAGAATAAACGTTATGGTGAAAAGAGAAAATTTGGTAAAGTGTCATGACGATATATTATATATCTATACTAACCCCTAGTAAATTAGGCTTTATTGAACATGAAAAGTCAGATATGCCACCAGAGCATTTGAGAAAGATCATCAAAGATCATGGTGATATGACAGCAAAGAAATTCAGACATGACAAGCGTATTTATCTCGGTGCTCTTAAATATGTTCCTCATGCCGTGTTAAAATTACTGGAAAATATGCCTATGCCTTGGGAACAAGTTCGAGAAGTGAGCGTATTATACCATATCACAGGCACAATCACTTTTGTAAATGAAATTCCTTGGGTTATCGAACCTGTCTATATCGCACAATGGGGTTCTATGTGGATTATGATGCGTCGAGAAAAGCGTGACAGAAGACACTTCAAGCGTATGCGTTTCCCACCATTTGATGATGAAGAACCTCCTCTTGATTATGGTGATAATATTATGGATGTCGAACCACTTGAAGCCATTCAATTAGAATTAGACGAAGAAGAAGATAGTGCAATCTATGAATGGTTTTATGATAATAAGCCCTTGTTAGATACAAAGTATGTCAATGGTTCAACTTATCGTAAATGGCGTTTGGACTTGCCCATCATGTCAACCTTGTATCGTATGGCACATCAACTTTTGTCTGACTTGACCGACAAAAACTACTTTTATCTCTTTGACTTGAAGTCATTCTTCACAGCCAAAGCTTTAAATATGGCAATTCCCGGTGGCCCCAAGTTTGAACCTCTCTATCGTGACTTGGATACTGCGGATGACGACTGGAATGAATTTAACGATATCAACAAGATTATTATTCGTCAACCCATTCGTACCGAATATAAGATTGCTTTCCCCTTCTTGTATAACTCTCTTCCTCGCAGTGTCCACGTCTCTTGGTATCACTATCCTGCGGTTGTGTACATTCGCAGCGAAGATCCTGATCTTCCAGCATTCTATTTCGATCCTATCATCAACCCTATATCTTCCCGTACCCTTCATGGTGCAGGTACTAAACACGAAGATGAAATATTTGGCGACGAAGAAGAAGACACCGAGTTTAAGTTGCCTGAAACTGTTGTTCCCTTCTTGGATGATACCGAGCTTTTTACTGACAACACGGCTAACGCCATCGCTCTTTACTGGGCACCACATCCATTTGATAAGAGATCAGGTAGAACGCGTCGTGCTCAAGACGTTCCTTTGGTCAAGAACTGGTATCTTGAACATTGTCCACCAAATCAACCAGTGAAAGTCCGTGTGTCTTATCAAAAATTACTCAAATGTTATGTATTAAATGCTCTCAGACATCGAGCTCCCAAGGCGCTCAACAAGAAGTACCTCTTCCGCAGCTTGAAGTCTACTAAATTCTTCCAGACTACACAAATTGATTGGGTTGAAGCTGGTTTGCAAGTCTGTCGTCAAGGCTATAATATGTTGAACTTGTTGATTCACCGTAAAAACCTGAATTACCTCCATCTCGATTACAATTTCAATTTGAAGCCTGTCAAGACATTGACAACCAAGGAAAGAAAGAAGTCCCGTTTTGGTAACGCCTTCCATTTGTGTAGAGAAATTCTGCGTTTGACAAAACTTGTTGTTGATGCTCATGTTCAATATCGTCTTGGTAATGTTGATGCCTTCCAATTAGCCGATGGTCTTCAATATATATTTGCTCACGTTGGTCAACTTACTGGTATGTATCGTTACAAGTACCGCTTGATGAGACAAATCCGTATGTGTAAAGATTTGAAGCACTTGATCTATTACCGTTTCAATACTGGTCCTGTCGGTAAGGGTCCTGGTGTCGGTTTCTGGGCTCCCGGTTGGAGAGTATGGCTTTTCTTCATGCGTGGTATTGTACCTCTTCTTGAACGTTGGTTGGGTAACTTGCTCGCTCGTCAGTTCGAAGGTCGTCACTCAAAGGGTATCGCAAAGACTGTGACCAAGCAACGTGTTGACTCTCATTACGATTTGGAATTGAGAGCTGCTGTCTTGCACGATATCATGGACGCTATGCCTGAGGGTATCAAGGGTAATAAGTCTCGTACCATTCTTCAACATCTTTCTGAAGCTTGGAGAGCATGGAAAGCCAATATTCCATGGAAGGTGCCTGGTATGCCTGCTCCTATTGAAAACATGATCCTTCGTTATATTAAGGCTAAGGCTGATTGGTGGACTAGTGTCGCTCACTATAACCGTGAACGTATCCGTCGAGGTGCTACAGTTGACAAGACCATTTGCCGTAAGAACTTGGGTCGTTTAACTCGTCTTTGGCTCAAGGCTGAACAAGAACGTCAACATAACTACCTCAAGGATGGTCCATACATTACTGCTGAAGAAGCTGTTGCCATCTATACATCTACTGTTCACTGGTTGGAAAGCAGAAAATTCTCTCCTATTCCTTTCCCACCTCTTTCCTATAAGCATGATACAAAGCTGTTGATTCTTGCCTTAGAGCGACTTCGTGAGGCTTACAGTGTCCAAGGTCGTTTGAACCAGAGTCAAAGAGAAGAATTGGGATTGATCGAACAAGCATATGATAACCCTCATGAAGCATTGTCTCGTATCAAGCGACTTCTTTTAACTCAGCGTGCTTTCAAGGAAGTAGGCATTGAATTTATGGATCTTTATTCTCATTTGATTCCTGTGTATGATATCGAACCTCTTGAAAAGATCACTGATGCCTATCTTGATCAATATCTTTGGTACGAAGCCGACAAACGTCATCTCTTCCCTGCTTGGATTAAGCCTTCCGATTCTGAACCACCCCCATTGTTAGTCTACAAGTGGTGTCAAGGTATCAACAACTTGACTGAGGTTTGGGATACTTCTGAAGGACAATGTAATGTCATGATGGAAACTAGCTTCAGTCGTGTGTATGAAAAGATTGATCTCACCTTACTTGGTCGTCTCTTGCGTCTTATCCTCGATCATAATCTTGCTGACTACGCCACAGCCAAGAATAACGTTGTGCTCAACTACAAGGATATGAACCATGTCAATGCTTATGGTTTGATTCGTGGTCTTCAGTTTGCTTCATTTATTTTCCAATACTATGGTCTTGTTTTGGATCTTTTGATTTTGGGTCTTCATCGAGCAAGTGAAATGGCTGGTCCTCCTCAACTACCTAATGATTTCTTGCAGTATCGTGACGTCGAAACGGAAACACGCCATCCCATCCGTCTTTACTCTAGATATATTGACCGTATTCACATCTTCTTCCGATTCACTGCTGATGAAGCTCGTGACCTCATTCAGCGTTATTTGACTGAGCATCCAGATCCAAACTTTGAAAATATTGTAGGCTACAACAACAAGAAATGCTGGCCTCGTGATTGTCGTATGCGTTTGATGAAGCATGATGTGAATTTGGGTCGTGCCGTCTTTTGGGACATCAAGAACCGTCTTCCTCGTTCATTAACCACCATCGAATGGGAAACCAGCTTTGTGAGTGTCTACTCAAAGGACAATCCAAATCTCTTATTCTCCATGTGCGGATTTGAAGTTCGTATCTTACCCAAGATCAGAAGCATGACTGAAGAATTTACCCTTAAGGATGGCGTCTGGAACTTGATTAACGAACAAACCAAGGAAAGAACAGCTCAAGCCTACTTACGAGTCGATCAAGAGTCTATGGATAGATTCCATAACCGTATCCGTCAAATCTTGATGGCATCAGGCAGTACTACATTTAGTAAGATTGCCAACAAATGGAATACTGCCTTGATTGGTTTGATGACCTACTTCCGTGAAGCTGTTGTTCACACCCGTGAATTACTTGACTTGTTGGTCAAATGTGAAAACAAGATTCAAACCCGTGTCAAGATTGGTCTTAACTCCAAGATGCCTTCTCGTTTCCCTCCTGTTGTGTTTATGACACCCAAGGAACTAGGTGGTCTTGGTATGCTTTCTATGGGCCATATCTTGATTCCTCAATCTGACTTGCGTTGGTCCAAGCAAACCGAAACGGGTATCACTCATTTCCGTGCGGGTATGAGCCATGATGAAGATCAATTGATTCCAAACTTGTATCGTTACATTCAATCCTGGGAATCTGAATTCATTGACTCTCAGCGTGTATGGGCCGAATATGCCTTGAAGCGTCAGGAAGCCAATGCTCAAAACAGGCGTTTGACATTGGAAGATCTCGAAGATTCTTGGGACCGTGGTATTCCTCGTATCAACACTCTCTTCCAAAAGGACCGTCATACACTTGCTTATGATAAGGGCTGGCGTGTACGTACGGACTTTAAGCAGTATCAAGTGTTAAAGAACAATCCATTCTGGTGGACGCATCAACGCCACGATGGTAAGCTGTGGAACTTGAACAATTACCGAACAGATATGATCCAAGCACTTGGTGGTGTCGAAGGTATCTTGGAACACACCTTATTCAAGGGTACGTACTTCTCTTCATGGTTGGGTCTTTTCTGGGAAAAGGCTTGTTTCGATGGAGAGACTCCTCTCATGCTTAGTGATGGTCGTATCAAGCTGGCCAAAGATATCACTACAATGGATACTCTCATGGGTGATGATGGCAAGCCTCGTCAGATTGTTGAGACTGTAGAGGGCATCGCACCATTGTATGAACTCCCCAATAGCAAGGGTGAAACTTTGGTTGTCACAGGAAACCACATTTTGTGTCTTAAGTCTTCTACTCATGCTTGTAGCGCTCGGTCTGCCGACGAACAATGTTGGACTGTATACTGGTTTGATAGAGATCATTCAAGCTGCTCTAAGCAATTCGTGTACAAGGAAAACACAGATAATTACTACAAAACACCAGAGGCCGCCGAAGCAGCTGCCAACGATTTTATGGTCTCGCTTGAGAATGATGAGTCCTGCCTTCCAAAAGGAGCAATCATTGAAACGACTGTTAGAGAGTTCTTGGACTTGCCCCAGCCAGCCAAGGCTATGTGGTTCCTTTATCGTACTGGTTTAGATTTCCCCAAGAGAGAAGTCCTTGTTGATCCTTATTATCTTGGCCTCTGGCTTGCTGATGGTGAGCGTCGAAATGCGATCGCTACAAACGATCATGAAAAGGAAATTGTTGAATTTTTGTCTTGCTATGCTGATAAATTGTCAATGAAATTAGTTGGTAAGGACTGCTCGATTGTCAACGGAAAGGTCAAAGAAGGCAAATTGGAGGATACCACTGCTGACTTATCAGTATTCTACACGAACATGACTGAAGCCGAAAAGCAACAATATGAAAGCTTGAGAGAGTCGTTTAAGGATCAAGAAACCTTGGAACTTGCCTTGCAAGAGTCCGTTGTATCTGACAAGGGATCTGACTTGTTGCTTGATGCCCTCAAGAAATTAGGTGTTCCTGCAAGCCTTTCAGGATGCGATAACTATTCGAAGCGTATTCCAAAGGAATATTTATTCAACTCAAGACAGGTTCGTCTTCAAGTCCTTGCAGGTTTACTCGACTCTAATGGAACCTATAATAATGGCTCTCATGAGTTCTGCTTTACGCAATCTAAACGCTGGCATGAACAGCTCTTTAATGATTTCGTCTGGCTTTCAAGAAGTTTAGGCTTCCATACTACATGCTCAACAACCGTTCAGACTCACAAGCTTCCTAACGGCGAATACTATACTGGAGAGTACTTGCAAGCTTACATCAGTGGATGTGTTGACGAAATCCCTTGTTTGATTCCTCGAGAGCAATCTAGTGAATGCGTTACAAAAACTGATTCTATGGCCTCATCCATCATTTTGGAGAAGGTTACTGTTACTGCTCCAAAGAAATACTATGGTTTCAAGGTTGACGGCAACCAACGTTTCTTGCGTGAAGACTTTATGGTTTTGCACAATTCAGGCTTTGAAGAAAGTATGAAGTACAAGAAATTGACCAATGCTCAGCGTTCAGGTTTGAATCAGATTCCTAACCGTCGTTTCACTCTTTGGTGGTCACCTACTATTAACCGTGCTAATGTCTATGTCGGTTTCCAAGTCCAACTTGATCTTACTGGTATATTCATGCATGGTAAAATCCCCACGCTGAAGATTTCTCTTATTCAAATCTTCCGTGCTCACTTGTGGCAAAAGATTCACGAAGCTCTTACTATGGACTTTGCCCAAGTGTTTGATCGTGAATTGGAAGCTCTTCAGATTGAAACAGTTCAAAAGGAAACTATTCATCCTAGAAAGTCATACAAGATGAACTCTTCTGCTTCTGATATCTTGTTGTTTGCTGCCTACAAGTGGCCTGTTTCTCGACCTTCCTTGTTGAATGATCCTAGAGATGTCATGGAAGGTCCAACTACCACAAAGTACTGGCTTGATATTCAATTAAGATGGGGTGATTATGACTCTCACGACATTGAAAGATACACTCGTGCCAAATTCTTGGATTACACTACTGATAATATGAGTATTTATCCTTCTCCTACTGGTCTCATGGTTGGTATTGATTTGGCTTACAATATGTACTCTGCATATGGTAACTGGATTCCTGGTATGAAGCCTCTTGTACAGCAAGCGATGGCCAAGATTATGAAAGCCAACCCTGCTCTCTATGTTCTTCGTGAACGTATCCGTAAGGCTCTTCAATTGTACTCATCTGAACCTACTGAACCCTACTTGTCCTCTACCAACTATGGTGAATTATTCAGCAACCAAATTATTTGGTTTGTTGATGACACAAACGTATACCGTGTTACTATTCACAAGACATTTGAAGGCAACTTGACTACGAAACCAATCAACGGTGCTATCTTCATCTTTAATCCTCGTACTGGTCAATTGTTCTTGAAGATTATTCATACATCCGTATGGGCAGGTCAAAAGCGTTTGGGTCAATTGGCCAAATGGAAGACAGCAGAAGAAGTTGCTGCTTTGATCCGTTCGTTACCTGTTGAAGAACAACCCAAGCAGATTATTGTTACAAGAAAGGGTATGTTGGATCCTTTGGAAGTTCACTTGCTCGACTTCCCCAACATTGTTATCAAGGGCAGTGAACTTCAATTACCCTTCCAAGCATGTCTGAAGGTAGAAAAGTTTGGTGACTTGATCCTCAAGGCGACTGAACCTCAGATGGTCCTGTTCAACCTGTATGATGATTGGTTAAAGACATTCTCTTCCTACACTGCATTCTCTCGTTTAGTATTGATCTTGCGTGCCCTTCATGTGAACAATGATAAGACCAAGATGATCTTGAGACCTGATCGAAGCACAATCACCGAGCCTCATCACATCTGGCCTACATTAACTGATGAAGAATGGGCAAAAGTTGAAGTACAGTTAAAGGACTTGATCTTGGCTGACTATGGTAAAAAGAATAACGTGAATGTTGCTTCTCTTACACAATCCGAAATCCGTGATATCATTCTTGGTATGGAAATCCAAGCACCTTCCCTTCAACGTCAACAGATTGCCGAGATCGAAAAGCAGACTAAGGAACAATCTCAATTGACGGCTGTTACAACCAAGACTCGTAATATCCACGGTGATGAAATGATTGTGACGACTACAAGTAATTATGAACAAGCAACATTCTCTAGCAAGACAGAATGGCGTATTCGTGCTATTTCAGCTACCAATTTGCACTTGAGAACTAATCACATCTATGTCAACTCTGACGACATCAAGGAGAATACATACACCTATGTCATGCCCAAGAATATCTTGAAGCGCTTTATCACCATTTCTGATTTACGTACCCAGATTGCTGGTTTCATGTACGGTGTCAGTCCTCCTGATGCTCCTAATGTGAAGGAAATTCGCTGTGTAGTCATTCCACCACAATGGGGTACTCATCAGACAGTTCATCTTCCAAACACACTTCCTGAACATGAACAATTGGATGACCTCGAGCCTTTGGGTTGGATCCATACACAGCCTCAAGAGCTAATGAATATCTCTCCACAAGACGTTACCACACACGCCAAATTATTAGCCAACAATAAGTCCTGGGATGGCGAAAAGACAATCACGCTAACATGTTCATTCACTCCTGGTTCATGTTCATTGACTGCTTATAAATTATCACCAGCTGGTTTTGAATGGGGCAAGACCAATGTTGATCCTGGAAGTCAGCCTCAAGGCTACTTGCCTACTCACGGTGAAAAGGTACAGATCTTGTTATCTGACCGATTCCTTGGTTATTTCTTGGTACCTTCTGATGTCTGGAACTATAACTTTATGGGTGCTCAATTCAGTGCCAATATGAATTACAAGCTTGTATTGGATGTACCCAGGGAGTTCTATCATGAATCACATCGTTCCGCTCATTTTATGAACTTTAGTAGTGAAACAGAGACTGCTGCAGAAGCAGATATTGAAGATGCCTTTGCTTAATTTTCATTTTTTTTCTTCTTCTTTTTATATCAATATTTATAAATAAAGCATATCTTGTAAAATATTTCCATTGTCGCCTTATTCAGATACTTTTGGTCATGGACATTTCTAAACTGGTTGTATATTTAAGCAAATATCGCTGATGCTTGTTGACCATACATGAGGGTACTTTGTAATTTGGTGATATGTCTCATAAAATATAATTTCCTTCGCACGCATTACAAGACCAATAACAGTTAACACCTTTGTTGATTTTCTATGTCTTCTTTATTATTTAAAAAGACAACGTTTAATACATAAAGTGAGCTTGATACTTTTGAGTATGAAATAAATGTGGTCAACACTTGATAACACACGCAACTGATAAATTGCTAGAGACCTTGTATGAATAGTCTGATCTTGTCTTTTTCTTTTCTTCTTTGGACCAAATTAAGACCAGCTATTCCCCAGCAAGCCCTAAGATTTGTTGTCTCATTTGTTGTCTAAACTTATTTTTTTTATTAGTATGCGAATAAAGTGTAAAATCCGTAAATCAATAGAATATTACTGCTATTTATGTAGCTTAAGAATTAGTTTAGTCTATCATCTTGTTCAAAAACTTTCCCGGTGAACCAACAGTGCGTCTTCGCTCATAAATTACGACGCTGTTGATCATAATATCTTTTCCCTGAGGTTTGATCAAGTATGATCATCCCTACAAGTCGTCAACTGCATGTCATACCTCATGTCAGGATGTTCCAAGTCCAATCTTGTTTGAGGAAACCGCAGAGATCTTTGTATATTGATGGCCATAGAAATCGTTATCGCATACAGAACAGCCTTTAGGGCACTGTAAAGAAACACTGTCATGATTGCAGTTGTTTCTGTATTTTCACGCTTGTGTCTCTCTTCACAGGTAATACGACTGATACATTAGCAGTTTGCTGAACATAATTGCAAACAACTTTTGTGTATCAACGCATTTTCCTCGACGTTGTCCTTTGTAATCATGGTTGCATATTGAACACTTTCTTTCAATATTTAAAGAAACTTTTGGTCAAAAAGGAAAAAATATTGTGACGTGCACACACCAGAAAAAAATTGTCCCTCTCTCTCATTAAGTTCCCGGCTGGACACGTTTTCTTTTTAATAAAAACAAAGAGACAAAAAAAAAATTGGGTAACCCAAGTGAAAGAGAGGAACAGGAACGTCAAAAATTTTAATCGTGTTCAACAATAAAAATAGCCCAAAAAAATGAAAGAACCTATATCAAAAGCTCAAGAAGAAGAAATGAGCTCTGCTTTAATTGCTCAGTTATTAGCAGAGGACGCACTATCTCAAGGACACTTGGACTACTATGCTGAATACAGTAATGATAACCAGTATGAGGATATGGATGATAGTTATGAAGATAACTCAGAAGATGATTTTGACCCAAGAAAGAAGGGACGCGTGAACAATAGAAAAGATGGTATAAATAATAAAATTAAATATTCCATATTAAAATGATATTAGTTAAAAGAGGACGTAAAAGAAAGATACCTTCTTCTTCTACTACTACTTCTACTACTACAATCACAGTATCAGAATCACCAAAGGTAGAAAATACAAATGAATCAACAAATGATATAAAGGACGATACGGAAGAAAAGCCAGCGAACAAAAAGCCTAGGAAGCCTGTACCAGAAGGTTATAACACAGGTGTATACACAGAATTGGAAGAAAAGAATTTTATAGAAGGCTTGGAGTTGTTTGGAAGAGACTGGACAAAAGTAATAGAACGTATTTGATTTCTTTACCATGTATTCATCCTTATTATATTAGCTTCAAGCACACGTTGGCACAAGAGACTCTAATTCTATCCGAAGTCATGCTCAAAAGCACTTCATTAAAATGTTTAGAGATAATATACCTTTGCCTGCAAAAGTAAGAGAAACTGGCGAGGGATATACACTCTCAGGCAGACCTTTGGATCCAAACTCTGCTGCAGCACGACCTTATTTGAAATCAATGGCTGTAGCTAAAACGGATGAGGAAAAGACAGAGACCGGCGTAGAAAAACAGACAAAGGAATTGACTATTAGCGATAAAAAAGAAAAGAAAGAGAGAAAGCCGACACCTGAAAAAAAGGTCAAGTCAAACACACCTTCGCCTTCTACATCCTCCTCGTAAGTGTCCGTCTAGTTGCTAGCAAAATGGAAAAGTAAACAATAATGGTGCGATAGAACAAAGAGTGTTTCTGATAGCACACCTTATGATGCGACAGGCAGAACAAGTTACTCTTCAGCTAAGCTAAGGAAGCAGCGAGAGTCAATCAACTATGGACAGATTACTAAAGACGAGTAAGAATGAATGATTTAAAAGACGTTATTGACAGGAATTGAACAGAGACCCGTTGACAATGATCAAATGTGAACCATTTATTGGAAAACCTGGATCAAACACAGCTGGATGTCAGCCTTTCCATATCACTGTTCAATCAAACGTGTTGTTAGCAATGGACTTTCATGCTCATTTGATGACTACAGAAATCATTGGATTCTTGGCCGGTGATTGGGATAAAGAAACAATGCGTAAGGAGGAATGGATGGGGATGAGCTAGAAAATTGATGTATTTCCTTTAGGCATCACCGTACGTGAGGCGTATCCTTGCCGTTCGATTGAAACTGGGAGAAATGATGTTAATGTAGAGATGGATCCTACTAGTGCTATTGAGACAAGGCAGTTGATTGAGGAACGTAATCTAAAGGTCGTCGGCTGGTATCACTCTCACCCTACTTTTGTTCCTGATCCTAGTTTAGTGGATATAGAGAACCAACGTAATTATCAGGTGTTATGCCGAGATGAGCAAGCATCTTCTGAACCTTTTGTTGGGGCCATCGTTGGGCCATATGATCCTAACCTGCCAGGATCAGCCAGTGTCATCAATTGGTTCCATGTAAGCAACACCAACAGTGAAAGGCCGATACCAAAACGATTGATTTATGAATTGCAAGAGAATGAAAATATATCTGATGAGGAATCCGAGAGACTGGTAATGAGATGGATTATACGATGAAACTTTACTTATATATTTTAATAGTTTAAATTGTTGGAGATATATAAAGATTCGCCTGAAAAGACCATCTTGAATGAAGCATGGAGACAGGATACCACTGAAAGTAAACTAGACAAGATGATCAAGAGTCTTGGATCACGTATGCCTTGGGTTCAAAAGAAGCTCAAGGAATCAAATGAATTTACAGACGTCTTTTTGGAAAGAGTACAACAAAGCTTAAAAGCATGGTAAAAAAAAAAAAAATAACATTAATAAAAAAACATGATTTCAGGAACGCATTTTTCTGTGTCTTTTTTAAGCCACAAAATTTTGTTGCTTTTTTTTTCTTTGCTTAAATAAGCCTGCCATTCTTTTTTTCCATTGACAATTTGGCAGAGACATTATTATAAAGCAAACCTCTGAAAGAAAAGAAAGGGACCTTAACCTTTTTTCTCTCTTGAAGCAGCAGCATGGTCAATTTACCTGATACAATAGACCGCACACCCGAATATGTCAAGTTTATCAAAGACCTTAAACAATTCCACGACTCCAAAGGGTAATTATAATAGATGTTATAGATTTATGGAGACATACCAACATTTCCTATAGAACACGTTTGGTAGCTGAACCAGTGTTAGGTGGCTGTAGATTAGATCTATACAAGATATTTCGAGTCGTTGTGGCTGCAGGTGGATTTGACGAAGTGACAAAGAACAGAGGATGGAAACAAGTAGGCAACATGTTTGATCTTCGTTCGACGTGTACCAACAGCGCCTATATATTAAAAGGCGTTTATATTCGTAATTTGGTATGTTTTTGTTATGTGGTGCTGAGAATTATTTTCTAACTTCCTTGTTACAATAGCTTGGTTACGAAGAAGAAAAAGTTTGGAACAAGACATGGAATCCACCTGCAGAGCTACTTGGACCACACGCACATAGAGCTTCGACGTTGGCAGGTAAAGCATATCGACAAACAGAAAGAAAGACGCGTCCAAAGATAAAGAAACCCACGACGAACACGGATACTTCGGCAATCATCAATACCATTGTGAATAACCATGTCACTGAAAAAGACAGAATATTATTTGCTTTACAATTTGGAAGAGAATCAGATGTCGAGTGGGCTCTAAACATGATTGTCCAAAAGTCCTTTGAATGCCCTGAAAAGATCGAATTGAACCAGACACCTTTACTGTTGGACATATTCACATCAATGGCCGAGACAGGATTAATGCATCTTGCGACAGCATACCACGCTGAAAGGCTAAACAGCAATATCCTTGATATTATGAGTAACGATCACGGCCACCACAGTAACAATAGGGAATTAGGAACCGTTCTTAAGGTTTTACACATTTTACGTAACGTATCATCTGTGAAGGAATACACTCAGATGCTCGCTCATAACCGATCTGTCAACAATGTTATCTTACAGAGCTTGGAGATTGCTATCATGATGGGCCACGTAGAGATCGGAAGACATTCCATTGATATCCTAGAAAACATTGCCCCCAACATTCATCTCATATCAAAGGAAGACCCCTTTTTAGTGTCACTGTACAAACTTGTATCATCGCATGATCGATATTTGGTTATAGGATCTATCCGTACACTTAGCTGGCTCTCTGTACGGCCTACAAATCATGCTTGTTTGATCAATAGTCCTGTTCTAGAGCCAATCGTACGGCTATTGATGGCAGACGACGAGGAATTGGTGGGTACTGTGGTAGAGTACACTCTTCAGTACGCGAAAATGTCTTCAGAATCCCGGTCGGAAGTGCTAAAGATATGTAACCACGGTATATATGCGATGTTGATAGCCTTACTCCTTACCAAGTCAAAGTACTTTTCTGCGCGATTTGTTCAGCAAGAAAGTAATACACTGTTACCCAACGCGACAAAATCTGCCAGCAACCAAGGACAGTCTAAAGTGATACCACGGGTGCCAGATCTAACAATATACCACAATTTGGATGAACCCTATCGATGTTTAGGATGGCAAGTGCTATTGCTTATATAAAGAATAGCTAATAATGTTTGTTCAATAGGTTAAAAGACAAATTTGAAGTAGCTGAAAGAACAAGCGTCGTTTCGCTTGATGATATTTATTTGCTTTACGAAGCACGGTTCGGATTAGAAAAAGCATTAAAGATGAAGGATTTCTATACAGTGATCAAGATTGCATTTACACCTGCCCTGTCACCACAGTCTGCGCATCAAACACCCTATCCGAGTCCTACGATCGAAGGATTGAACGTTTGTGGTATACAGATGAAAACTAGCATTCTGCAGGACCGTAAGTTTATTTATTTATTTAAAAAGGAATAATTACTAATACATATCTAGGTCCTCAAGTTGCATGTCAATGGAATGGCTGCCTACGATTATTTACGGATACATTCACACTCCAGACTCATGTGTTGTGTCACCATATGGTTTCCACGGAAGAAGAAAAGGAGTATTACTGTCAGTGGGCATCTTGTCAAGGATATGCATTGACTAGAGAAGCATTTATATCTCATTTGCAATCCCATTTCTTTACCAATGACTATAGTCAATGCACTAGTCCTGAACTTAGTTCGTCGCCGTCTACACCATCGTCGTCATCATCTGTTGAAACAATGGATCATGTTGATTCAAATGAGTCTCAAGGTGTTGCTTTGGTTGTATGTCATTTATTAGACCTGTTATCAAATGATCCTGAAGGAGCACAGCACTTGAAATCATTTGATAAAGAATTAAACTCTGTTGCGGAATCAAGGCCTAAGCTGGCATCAAGAGTTTGGGCTATTCGTTCTAGATATTAAACAATATGCATTTCTCTCTCCACTTCACTTGTAGATATTTCAATACGCACATAAATTATTATTTAAATAAAGATCAACGTCATGGTGATTGTTACCAAGGAAACCCAGAAAATATAAAGTTGAAAACGTACGAGTACTACAAGCTCTTTGTTTAAATAAGTTTCCTATTACGTATTGCTATTAACCAAGAAGTCAGCCACTTATCCTTTTTTTTTTGTAAAGTAAATAATACATAAAGGAGTTGATTGTAATATGAATAGACTCAAGGTAATTATTTCAAAACTTAGTAGCCTTGAGAGTTCATAGATTTTCTAGGGACCCGCCTGTAATTAAGCCGAGGTTAGTAACGTCAACAAATTAGAGTATTACCATTCACGGTAACGTCGCTAATTATGGTATATCCTTAATTACCTTGTACAAAAGGAAAAAATACAGAAAAAAAAAAAAAACAAGGGGAAAGGGAATGGTGATTGTGTGAAATTATCTGAAAGGGTAGAAGGGTGAACAAACAATACCGGAGTTTCCTTCCTTGCATAAACGGTATACATTATATGTTTTTATACAAAGAGTTGGTTCAAACTATCCGTAGCTTGTATCACATCACGGGATATAAAAGGGAAGAATCAAGTATAAAAACCTAGACTCTTTCTCCTTTTCATTTAAGCTGTCAAATAATCTTTTTCTTTTTCTTCTTCACTTCTTTCTCTTTTTATCCCAATTGCTGGTCAATTGCTCAATGCTTACCTTTTTGTTATTTCTTTATTTTTGCTTATTTGCTCAAGCATTCTACATAAAGACCGAATTACTGCGTGACACTGCTCAAATTCATTATGAATCCATTGTTGACACTGTCCTTGGTCAACACAATGAAAAGCTTTTACTTGAACTATCTCAAGCCATCAAAGACCCTCATCATCTTTATGAGGCTCTGAAGCCTGAAGCTGAACTCTTATTAGGGTCAGAGCCTATGCAAGGTAATCCAAATCTTTTTTGTGGTGTTGTTAATTGTCTAATTCCTTTTGTAGTCTGTGTTGCACAAATGCCTGGAATGATTGCTAATCAAATACATGAACAGAGCTCTCTGGTCTACAACCAGATCTACCCCATCTTGAAACGTCGCTGGCTTACGGCGGATAATGACTATCATCAAATGATATCACAGTCCGTTTCGGATGAAGTAGTGGAAGATTTGTCTGACTCCTTAGAACTCCTGAATATGGATATAACGGATGATATTATTGACACCCTTCGGGACTTTGATATGATTGGTAATATCAAGCGGTCTTTGCTGAACTGCCAATCTACGTTTTCTAATACAGTCATATCCACTCTTTGGTCTACAGCTGTTGAAAAGAAAGAAACCAAAAGTTTATTGGATTCATACAAGGCAAGATTAATATCCGATCTTCAATCTCAACTTTATTCTCGTGTCTATGAACTGGCTTCATCCATTTATCAAGATACCATTTAATGCTGGAACATTCAAGTGTAAATAACCCCCCTGACATTCCTTTGTAAATAACATAAACATATATTCATCTCCATTCATTTGTTCAAACAAATAAAAAAAATCTTTTGTGGGTCTACGCTTTATTAAATGATACAACACCTTTGGGTCCAACTTCGGCATAATAAGATGGAAAGCCACCTTCTGATTTTTGTGCATATCCCGGATGCTTTCTTTTAAGAGTTGTTGGAAGCACTCGTTCAGGTTCTTCTGCAGGAAATATGCTGGATTGTTCAAATAATTGGTTTGTAGAATCATTAACAGCAGCCAATGCATTCATCCTAATACACATTATTAATAAAAGAAGGGTGGCTTATTTCTTTCGCTTACAATCTTGATTTCTCCAACCGAGGTTCAACACGAGAAGCTAAATAAAAGTCACCAGGTCCTTTTAGCTTTACAAATTCCTACTTGCAGAGGTTAAAAAAAAAATATAGCTGACAAAAGACACACATACGGGTGTACCAAGGATAAAGTTTCGAAGTGTCAAAAGTACATGATTTGCATACTGCAGCTTGGGCTGAAGTGAGGGACTATCGACAATATTTCGAATGACTTCATACTTTCGAAGAGTAGATCGAGGAGAAGGAATTAATCTACTGTGAGCCTGAGGTTGTGTGGGGTTCGTACGCTTATCCCACATGATCAAATTAAGAGGATTTGCCTTATACTCTTCTCCTGCTGCAAGTGAAATTCGATAGATACCACCATAATGACTAATGGCTAATGTACCAGGCCCACTCACAGAGTGAACCAACTTGTTCACAAGTCCCTGCATATAACATATAAGACACATGACCGAAAATTCGATTATCTATAACATACCGATTGATCATGATTGACGCCTAAATCCAAAGTTACCTTTTCTGTCTTGGCTAAAAAGGCATCTCGACGTAACATATACTTGGCACTACTCTTTAACTGAATGGTTGATATTTCGCCAAGACGCTGTGGTGCCAATAAGATATCACCAGCTGCACTCTTGGTATAATACTATTTGATGTTGGCGTTAACACTATAAATTATTCACACGTGTATCTTACTTTTTGATAAAACATGTTATCGCCCACCAGCTTTCTACCAACAGCTTTTACAGTGCTTGTGTCAAGAGATAATTTGGAAAATACTTTTGTTGAGCATGCTAATGTTGAACCAGTGGCAGCTGTAATTTCTGATTCAGGAGGAAGCTATAGGATTAACCCCATGTTAATACAATTTAATGAAATGTCATAAATATCGAACCTTGACTAACAAAGCGGAACCTGTTGATTGATTAGTATTTTAGTACAATTATTATTATTATTATTATTATTACTCTTTCTTACCTGGTCCAGAAGATACAACTTCGAATATAGCTTCTGTTTGGTTAGCAGTAGTGACGTCTGTAGTTTATGAGTAATGTTGTCCTTTATACCAAAAAAAAAAGGTACCTTTTCCAACTTCAGATATGGTCGCAGTAGCTCCATTGACAGTATGTTGAAATGACTTTAAGGAACGATCAACTGTTTCTGTCTTTTGTTGTTGGTTGAAAGCAAGACCAACATAGTTACGTGCAATAACACGTCTATACATGTTTACAATAAAAAAGAGTGGCAGCCCCCCGAAAAAGATAAATTTATTAAACACCGCATTTCTGTCGATTTATATCCACTAAACATGTCCTATGTAAGCACCAACAAAGAGCTAAAAAGGCTGTTATCATAATATTTATTGTAATAGCGTCAACATCAAATAGAAAAGATTAAGCAGCTCATGGAAATCACTCAATTGAGGTTAGAAAGAGAGAGAGAGGGTGAATGAAATTCAATCATAAGCTGATTAAAATGTATACATATAAAGTGAGAGAGAGAGCATTCAGGCGTTAAAGATGGCAAACTGGAGTTTACAATTAGCCATTAATTCAGTGTTTGAACAAAAAAGAAATGTAGATGTTCAAAAAATCAAGACCATGTTTAACAAATATAAAGGCAAATAACAAATGTGTGCTTGTGTGCATATAAACTGACTCTTATGCTCTTTTATAGATCCACAAAGACCAGATGCGATATCTGTAGATGGGACAATGGCCTTGTGTGAGGAACTTGGTATTGAACCAACTCAGCTTGAGTTCTTATTACTTTCACATCAACTAAATTCTGAACGAATGGGTGAATTCACCAAAGAAGGCTTTGTCAAGGGTTGCGTTGACTTGGAGGCTGATAACATAGATAAACTCAAAAAAGAACTTGAAACAACAGTTGTAAATAACTATCGTACTGACGAAGGATTTAGAAAAGTGTATCATTATGCATTTTTATTTGGAAGACAAACTGGACAAAAGAGCTTGGGTATGCTAGATCTCTTTTCTTTTTCTTCATTCTAACACATCATGTGTGTCTAGCACTGGAAGCAGCCATTGAATTATGGAGATTATTATTATCTGATAGGTATAGCTTACTAGAACAATGGATTCAATTTTTACAGCAAAAGCATAACAAGGCTATCTCACGCGATACATGGAATCTCGTATGTACTTTTGAAAAACACCCCATCATACACACACTCATATCCTTTTGTAGTTTTTGGATTTTATCAGTCAAATCAATACGGATTTACAAAACTATAATCCTGAAGAAGCATGGCCCATATTGATTGATGAGGTAATAACTCCCCATTTTCTTCCCTTTTTTTTTTGCTCCAATGCGTCGATGGTAACATTTTTGTAAGTTTGTAGAATATCAAAAGCAACAATAAAAAAAGCCTACAGTCGTATTTTTTTTTCTACTGCAAACAGCAAATTGTCGTAATCACTTTTTTATTGTGTTTAGATTTCGGCTAATTCACGGAGACGACGGACAGTAGAACGAACAGTGGCAGCAGCGGTTGTACTATAAATCGATTAGACACCCATTGTCATCAACACAACATTATACTCACGAGACGGTGTAAGCACCACCAGCCAAGACCTTCTTGCAGCCCTTGCACTTCCAGATACCAACAGCAGTACGCTTGACAGCGTCCTTACCACAGAAGGTACAAGTGTACTTGGAATGTTGAGTGATTTCCATCTTCTTTACGGTCTTTCTGAGAGAGGCACCATAACGAGTACCGTATTTACCAGTGATTCCGACTATATTAAACAAATGGTTGATTAACATCTCCCCGTTGTTGTTATAATTGCTGTGTTGTTACCTTTCTTAGTACGCTTAGCCTATATACAAATCATAAAGTTAGAGATGGATGGATGGATGGATTGATGGATGTTATTTACCATGGTTGAATAAGGAAAATAAGAGAAGGGGAAATCTGCAGTAAGGGAATAATACCCTACTAAAAAAAATCAGGAAATTCAATTTCCGATACATGAACCTTTTTTTTGAAAACGCGCGCGTGTCCTCTTTTTTCTTTTTTCTTTTTCAAGTGATTTAACGCGCACGCGATGGATTTCGATGATGTTGTTCTTGATGACTATAACTTTGACCCTCCGTCAGAGCCTGTGACAGAAACAAAAGAAGACACAACCACGAATGATTCAACACAAAAAGAAAAAATAGTAAAAAAGAAGCTTGATGATAACCTGTAAAATATGAATACATATCATATAAACCCTTTTTCTCATATTTAATAGACTACTGTCAAGCGAAGGCATACTAAGACTTAAAAATGAAACCCCATTTTTACGTTTTAAAGGAAAAGGATTTGAAGATCAAGACTTGAAGAAACTGTTGCGCTATTATCAGATATGGGCAAATAATTTATACCCCAAGTTTAGATTTACAGACTTTGCAAGAAAAGTAACCAAGGCAGCTTCGTCGAAGAAAGTAAGACAGACGATTGCAGAATGGCAAGAAGAATACAGAGAAAAGACGAGGATAAGGATGGAAGTTGAAGCAGAAATGCATCGTTCAGATAGCGGGAGTGAAGAAGAGAGAGTTGCTGATTGGCAAGAGTTACAAAAGGAAAAGGAAAAGGAGATACAACAATCAGACAACGAAGAAGAAAGACAGAATATGCGCTCATCAAATAATGAAGAAGAAGAAAGACAAGAGGTGAATATATCTGAAGAGGAAGAAGACAGACAAGAAACACATTCATCTGATGAAGAAGAAGGACAGCAAGTGCGTTCACTAAAAGATGAAGGAAAGAGAAAATATATTGTATTTTCAGAAAGTGAAGATGAAGAACAACCGCTTTTTATTAGTAGTAATAAGCGACGCAAGACAGCATTTGGAAATGAAGATGAAAATGAGGAGAAGGAGGAAGAGGAGGAGAATGTTGATCAATCATTAGAAAAAGCCAAGAAAACATATGAACAACTATTAAAGAGCAATCATCTGGAAGAAGAAAAAGACCCTAATGATATATCCATTCCAATGATAGAAGATATTCAACTAGAAGATATCGAGGATACATTCTCACTAGACGCACCTTGATCTTGTACATTATTTTTGAAGTATTGTATTACATTGTATATATTTAGCCTGAAAGAAAAAAAATACTTTGTCTCCTCTTTGTATCATGTGCGTTATTAAGAAATATAACTTCTTGTGCAGAGAAAATGAAAACTCAATTTTATGGGTCATAAACTACCCTACATGTCCTATTCCGCATATTATCCGAAATTATGATTCATTCATTTCTTGGCTTACAGAATAATATAAGAGGTTGTAGACACAAGCACTTTTCCTGGCTTGACACATACGTCAATGACGATCTTTGAGCTATCAAAAAAAAAAAAAAGAGAGAACAATGATTAAAAAAGGAGACTCTTTGTAATTATTTAAAACATGTACATTTTATTTACATAATTAAAGTATCAAAGTGTATATGGGAAAGAAACGCACAGGGATATAATATACAGATTCTAATAAACAAGAAAAGGTTGTGAGGGGGTATTTGTGTGTGTGTATGTGTTGATGCAGAAGAAGAGAATGAATGAATAATGAATAATATACAGTGAATGAGAGGAAAGTGCAATAGTAAGCATAGACATATTTCTTCCATAAATATTGAAAGACGCGTAAGTTGGGCATATAAGTTGTTTATAATGTGCTGACATGAATGAAAGTTGAAAGGAGTGTATATGGTTGATTAATTGTTTGATTTGATTAACATTTTCTTCTAGCAATTGTATAAGAGTAATTGTTGAAATGGACAACCATTTCAGAGGTATCTACGTAAATAGGGCCATGGAAGCATTGGCAATTGATCCAAGTGGCACCGTCCCTTTCCCAAAGTGATTCAATCATTTTTTGTGTTGCTGAATCAAAGGTGACCCAAGCGGATCCGGCAGCGTAAACCCATTGAGCAGTCATGTTGTGAATTGTGTATATGTGTAAGTGTTGTAAGGAACGGGAAAAGAAAGAAAGAAGGGCATGTATTTATAGATCAAGGAAACTCTTAGTCATGACACTGGCTTGATCCGTGCGCGCCACAGACCTATAGTGACGAAATGCTCATCTTCACTTGTAATCGGAATCGGTCGCGTAGCAACCAGTCTGAGCAACAATGGATTGATAGACTGGAGACAGCCAATCAGGGACACGTATGCAGCAACTGCGCCATTGTAATACATGAGATTTGGGATTGAATAAAGGCCAGATGATTCATCACTCAAGACAGCTATCGCGTGGCACAGCCATTTATAAATTATTTATTATTTTTAGCTGTCCCTTTATCTACTTCATAAGCCATTAGAATGTATACGCTAATAGCATGATCATCTGACGTCAATCGTCCCTTGGATAAATGCGGCAGCTGACATCTTAATGAAAACCTCATAATTGCGCTTCCGAATCCTTTTGCTAAGCTTATAGAACAGTGTGACTCTAAAATCGAGAATCATCGTTTCTTTATTATTGGTTCTTTGATGTAGAAGGATAGAAAAGTTGTAATGTCTTCAATAGACTTCAATTGACCTTTTCTTCTATTCATCTCTCGAAAAATTAAACAATAGTGCCTCACTTTTACTGCGTAACAAAACTTCATTATACACGTCATAGTGACCATTCAATGTACTGCGTAGGGCCTATAGTCTATGTGTGTTCTGGACGACAGCCAATTTCAACGTGCCACATATCCAAAATTAGTAACAATGAAACAATGAAATAGACCTACACCATGAACATAGCTCATTTCTCCTTTAACTACTGGTGCAGAAGCTGCTGAGCGAAATCTATTGCTATGATCTTACACAGCACTAAAAGGGGTATTTCTTCAATGAACCAATCCAAAGAGTCATTGACGACGATAACTAAGAAACGAAGAAAAGGTAGCCTTGAATGAAGACATATCTGACACGGATTCGCCTATATTTAGAGCTATCATTCAATACCTCACGTGTACGCATTGTGTTTAGCCATCTTCTCTCCTCTTTACTAGGGCTTACAATAAGAAAATTTACTGGTTCAACTGCTTTTAATGCCTACCTATTATGTTGATCGTTTACAATACGTCAGAAACTCGACTGTCCAGCTATTCTCAGACAACTGAGCTTCCTTGAAATACGTGGTACATCTTACAGACGTTAGCGCTTCAAATTCAAGGAAAAAACAAATGCAATTTGACGGTTCAGCAAATCAAAGCGGATAAACTCAGTCGCAGAAAGATCCTTCTACACGAATGGAAACTCCCAAGAAAAATGGTTCAAGGCAATAGAAAGACTTTAAGAGAGACGGACAACCGGTGCTTTTGCTACCTGTCAGAGCTGTAAGGTTGTTTACTGGGTCCATAAGCAGCTGCCATGTATACATTCACTCAAGCTTGGATAAAAAAAAATGAACTGTGCCTCTACTCGTCCTGGAAGCCGATTCCACAAAATTCAATAAGCGGTGACAACATAATATTGGTATACTATGATCATACAGATGACTCGCTTGGCACTAAGTCTAATATGAATGGACAAGAGGTGGTTTCTCGCCCCCAAGAGGCTATGGAACAAGGGAAACAACAAATGTAACTCAATAAAGAAGTAATTGAATTCTTAAACGATAAGATCAGAAAACGAACCTCATGGATTTATGACTTGGATTGGCAACGCTGGGAAGCGTGGTGTAAATCCTAAAAGTTTCCCCTGTAAACTCTTTACTTTACAATATTAAGCATATTCAAATAGGGTTTTTTGTTCAGCAATGAATAAAAAGACATTAAAAGTATTCTTTTCTTTTATATATCTTATTTTTTAAAAGTGTATTAAAGGTTCACAACAAACAATTAAACATCTTGAAGAAGAGACAGTTGCTAGCATGGTTTGCATACTTGCCCATGAACCTGTTGAATACAGCGAGAGAAAAGAAATGATAAAAGCATGAAGGATGGCATTTCAACATATTTCAATATCACAGCTTGTCTGTGAAGAAGAGCTCGCAAACAAGACGCTTTCTTCTTACAATTTTAATTCAGCATATGTCAGCACACACACACACACGCACACACACACACAGGCATTCTATATCCTGACATTTCTATTCCTGGGTTAACTTTATGTATTTCAGGAGCATGTATTGAGATAATCATACTGAGCTATTTGAATAAAACAGGATGCACCAAAGACATATTCAAAGGCGCACGTTATAAACTTGGTAAAAGTGACATTTAATGTGCTTTATGTATGTACAATTCAATATTATTTCTTCATTTTAGTCTCTGTGAACAGAACATGTTGTTTCACTAAGATCGGCAATGCGTTAGTTTTTAATTCTGTTTTTCTTTTTTAGATTATACCCATAGGATCATATTTCATCAAGGACAACTTGGGTGCAATTCTAGGGCGACTTTTAATGTAGTTGTATCCTGTACCAGCTGTAGATAATAACTTTACAAGAATGACTCTAGCTTTTGCCTTCTTTGCCATGGCTGATTTCTCTAAAAGGTAAAGAGAGAGAGAGACAAGGAGAGGGGGAAGCCCTTCAAATGTTACTTTTGATAAAATCAGTCACTATTAGCGGAGTTTAGTCCTGGATTTTATTTTTTTATTGCGGTAACAGCATTCATATAAGTATAAGAATTTGAATGAGTTAAGCCATATTTTAGTTTGTCAAGATAGGCTTTCCGTTCCTCTTCAGTTTCAATACCCATTTTTGATGCAATGACGGGAAGCATGCTTTTAATAGTTTCTATCCAATCCCAAACAAACATCTTTGCTGTTTTTGTATTCGATGCTAATAAACCATTATTATACAAATACGCTATAATTATTTGCTTATTTACCCATGTCAACAGATCGATAATCCGATTGAACTGACGTGGCTTGCTTGTTTTCAGAGACTAATTTTTCCAACTGTAAAGCAATGCGAGGATCCTGCCCTCTAGCTTTGCATGCACTATGGACTGTTATGATACAATTAAAAATGCAGTTCAATGATAACGTACGAGACTTACTTCCAGTTAGAACCTGCTGAACTATTTCATTTCCCGTCATCTACAAAGAGAAAAAAGTGAATCTATACTCTTTACTAAATATACTATCTCTCTTACCTTGAGATCAAATTCTACTAGTTGAACCATACCGCCTGGTTTCGTTACACGTAAAATCTCATTAATAGCAATGGGCCATTGATTCACTTGGAGTGCCAAGACGAATAATCTCATATGGACAAAATCAAACGAATTGTCTTCAAAAGGGAGTCGATCTAATACATTACCATATCGAAATGTAACTTGTTGTAATGATACTCGCTTATTGGCCACTTCCACTATATCGCATCCTTCATAGACACAATTTGGATATTCTGTTGCCATGTCCTTTTGATACAGTTAATGTTCATAAAACACACTTTATAATTCTTACCATAATCCATGCACCAGATCCACACCCAACATCCAACACACGTATTCCTTTCTTAAAATCGAGCTTTTTACGGACATTCTCTAGGACGTTGCTAAGATACAAAATCAATAATGAACTCTCTGTTTCCCTTCTCCCTTTTTTTTTGCTTTTCTGTACCCTTGATAAAGTTCCTTAATTGCGAAATGTTGCTATAAATATTATTTTACAACACATCAGCTCATTTCAATTTTATATGTCTTAATCACTCTAATCTTACGCCTGTTAATCTTTGTTGTTCTGTAGGATCTTTTGGTAACCAATACGTCGAAGATTGCTCATTATGAAAGTCCCTTTCCATATTTATTGTTTCCTCATTCGAAAGGTCTAACGTGCCTCTCTTAAATATGTTTGCGCCTGTGCTTGTGTCACTATCGTCATTTATCCTCTTTAAAACTCTTTTGTAAGCTTTGGATAAAAGTCCCATCTTTCTATGCAGAATGGAGGACAAAAATGAGCAATAAGCACGAGGGATGACCTCTGTAAAATATTTTTTCTTCTTGTCATACACACAAGCAACGTTTCTCATTAGTAATAATCCTTTCTCTTTATTTATTGTTCAAAACGAAGGATGCTTGAGAAAAGTCAAAAAGAATCAACGATCGCTCAAGCTGAAAAGAACATTTGGTTAGTTTCATTGAAAGTGATTCTAGGATAGATATTTGACACGCTTATATGCAATCTGTTTATGATTTTTAAAGCTAGTGTGGACAATCACCTCAAATAAAGCTGCTTATTACGCTGAGTAATGTTGAACTAGTTTGACGTTTTCTTTAGTACACACAGTTCTTCCGAAAAACTACAAAAATATAAATAAAGCATTTTTTGTATATAATTTCCCCTTTTCACCTTTAACGCGCTCACTTTACGCATTTAATCCAAATTAGCTTAGAATTATTATTATCCTCTGTATCTTTGATCAAAGTAAACATAGTCAGGCCATTTAACACGTATCAACAGAGTCCTTTAATCATGCGGATAAAAGACTATGTTTAAATCAAGTCGAGTTTTGATTGGCCTAAAAAGATTCGTGTGACATTTTAAATTTCCACAGGTATAAAAAGGTGTATTCAGGAACCTTTTTCTTCCTTCTCAACTTTCACATTTTGAATAACTGGTATTCTATTCACGCAAATGCCTTTGATAATGATCTATTCAGTATAAAGGGGGCTTCTCGTAACGTATGAGATACTTTTCAGTACTGTCGCAGGGACAAACAAGTAGGGTTTTTATGGGGGTGTTTTCAGCGAGCTTGTCGCGAACAATATCCCTAGTGTCGAATAGGGTACCTCCAAGAAACCTAGTTGCACCTCCGCTATTCATTATGTGGTAGACTCTCCATGTGAGGCTGGTAAGCCGATCTCAACGGCCATTATAGGCATAGAGTATGGCCTCACCATAGGCAGTACAGCAATCGCGTTCTATGCTTGGCAAGATTACGTTGGTCTAGGGTTATTGACTGTATTGGATCAAGGGTCTATTCGAGTTTTTTTTTTTTCTTCCACGATGCTAGAATAGGTCTTCGTCCTGTGGGAGGATGGATCCAAATTGTGTTGAATAGTTTTGGTGAACGAAGAGTCTAGCTTTTTATATTATTTAAACGAAAAAAAAAATGGTATTAGAAATGAACCTCTTTGTAATTAGTTTTTCACATTTGTCTCTACGCGAAAATTCAAGCCATCAATGGATGGCGATACCAACTGCCCTGTCGTGAGATTTAAATGAGGCAAGATGATCTCAAAGCTACTTTACAAAAACCGTTGAAATGATAGCTATGTCCATATAATACCTCGTATTAATTCCACAACACTGATTCATGTCGTCTATAGTCTGTAGTAGTTGATGTCAATTCATAAGATGTAATTGGTTAATAGCATTTATTCTTCTATTTAAAGATCAATTTCCTTATTCCCATGAATCACTTCCTTTGTTAAGAAAAGGATTACAAAGAGATCCATTTCATCTTCTTGTATTCCAAATCTTTTCCGAATTAAAACTACTTATTGACCGATTATCAGTATTCATAGCGTTTTTGCGTGTGTATAAGAAAAAGAAGAAGGGGGTTGCTATTTATAAAATATCATTCTTTCATTATATATGACTTCTTAGAGTTCTTCTTTCAGACGGCACTAGGACCAATTGTTGATCTGAGAGCTGAAACTTAGTCCCAAACAGGAGAGAGTTTATTCCGAAGAACTTCATTTAAATTTTTAATGTAATAAGAGGTAAATTTCTATTCCAGTTCTATTGTTATGTCATTGTGAAGCTTCATCTTATCTTATTGTACTCATTGGTCCTCTACTTGTCTCAATGCAGCTTTATTGACAGCATTGGATCAAAATGTGTTAATGCAAAGACTATAAAGCTTATTCACCATTTATAAGTTAGTATTTATTCCTTATGATATTATTCTTCGTCAGATCTGAAGTAACTCTTGTCTGCATGAAAGACGATGTTCAAGCTTTATTGTATATTATATAATGTCTTATTTTGTAACACTAAACAAACCACACCTACACTTAACACTATGTATAGCACTAAAGTATAAGAAAAGTATGTGTCCATGAATCTGTAATAATCTCTTTATTATTTTGAGAGTTCATCATTAAAAATAGTTTCGTTTTATAAGAAAACAGGATTATTGCATGTATTTATCACGGACAATGAGAATTGGGCATGATGCATCTATAAGAATAACATATCTTGTGGTCAGTCTTTTGCTTTTGCTTTTCTTTTTTCAACGAATATAGTTTTGAAAATTATGCAAAGAGTAAAGCCCAAAAAAAAACAACTATGTATACGTCACATTAATTTAGCGCGTATTTACGCGTGTGCGTAATGTTTTCCCTTATAAAAACTACAGAAATGCGACTTTACATTCTGAAAAGACTGTACGAAAAAGTGACAAGTCAGTGCGACATCTCTTTTTGGAAATGGTGTACTGCGTGACTACATATATCTGGAGTTTAAAACGCTTTCATGGCCTGCTGTTTCAAGCTGACTTTTTGCAGGTTTACTTACTACATTCAAAATGTCAATTGCGAGAAAGGTACTCGTTGTAGGTGGCACTGGTTTCCTTGGTAATGTCGCATAAATTGCAGACTATCACTTTTATTAACATATATATCAATAGGGCTTGATGTTTGTAAACTTGCTGTTCAAAAGGGTTGGGAAACAGTCAGTCTAAGGTAAAAAAGAATTTGTTTTGGTTTTTGTTGTCATAAACTTAGTGTTTCTTGTATATAGTCGAAAGGGAGAACCTACTGCTTTTCAACAGAGAGGAAGACCCGCCTGGGATGAAAAGGTAAAGATATACATATATATGCTTCAAACGCGTTTTCAAGTTGTCTAATGATAATATAGGTTCAATGGACTTCTGGTAACTCACTCGAGCCCGAGAGCTATAAGGAAGTGCTATCGGGAGTGACTGATGTGGTTCATAGTGTTGGTATCCTTTTAGAGAATGACTATAAGGGCATTGCACAGGCAAAGTCTCTGTGTGAGGTTGCGGGAAAGTTACCAGGACTACTGTTGAATGACAAGGGAAATCCTCTTGATCCCAAGTTGGAACATAAGGTTCGTCCAACTTATGAGATGATGAACAGAGATACAGGTAACTCATCTATACAATATAGTCTCGTGTCTGTATGCTCATGCCCTTCTTATATATACATATATATAGCCATCACTGTTGCCAACCAAGTTGAAAAACTACCTTCGATAAAATCGTTTGTGTTTATCTCTGCATCTCAAGTCATGCCATTTATTGATCCTCGATACTATACAACAAAAAGAGAGGCTGAAAGCTATTTATTTAAAATAGACAAGTTTAAAACAGTCGTTCTACGTCCAGGTAAGAAGGATAAGAAAAGAGAGAGAAAACAACTTTTTGAAACGGAGAGTCTGATGTACATACACTATGTAGGCTTGATGTATAATTCAAATAGACCCACTGTCGCTCCTCTTGTAGGCGCATTAAAACTCGCCAACGCCATCACAAGTCCTTTCAAAAAAGAAATCGGAAGTTTACCCGGAGGTAAATCAATCACGACAGCCCCTCTAAATACAGAGCAGGTAGCAAGAGCCATCATAGCTTCTATTGAGTTAGAAGAACATGGTATTTTCGATGTAGACGGCATTCAACAATTAAGCAACAAATGTATATAAAAAAGTACCCATTTATTGATTATTCATGGTTAACAGAGTTGCCATTATATGTCGGTCTTTTTTCATTTTCAGCATTATCATTCCCTTCGTATAAGGTATTGAAGCGGGCAGTAAAAGGTGTTCGCCTAAGGATAGAATAGTAAGCTTTAAGGAGATGTCATGTCAAGAGTTATCTTACCTTTGTCCTCTATCTGCCACTGACGTAGATGTGCTATCTTCGCTTGAGTTAGGTATGCCTCCTAAACGATGACCGCCCTTCAAACTGTGAGCAGACGACTGCTGCTGCTGTTGCTGCTGTTGTTGTTGTCGTTGTTGCTGTTGCTCAGATGCAGCAGATGGTTGAATGGGATTATATCCATTTCTTGGAAATAACGTGCCAAACAATCCGGCGAAAAAGCTCAGTAAACCAACAAAGAAAGCGTAGATATGGCCTAGCCCAGCTTGGAAAAAACCGAGCTGGGAACTACTATTCTGGTTTAAACTGGGTGCTATGTTTTTGCTTCGCTTCAGGATGATGGTAGCGCTTGGGCAGAGATCCAGGTCTCGGAGAGAGGTATTATCATCTGCTTCAGTAAATAAACGAGTAGGAAACAGAGAAGAGAGCTTATAGTCCCTCTTTTCATCTGTTCTGTTCTATAAAATTTTGTGTTCAATATCCCTTCTCTTTCTGTTTGTGTTCACGTTAGAGCTACCTACTTGTTCAATCCAGTGTTTTACTGTAGCCAAAGTATCAGATGCTACAAATAAAGTATTAAATATCCATAATGATGCATCTATCCTTTTTACCTTCAAACTGATGACGCATATTTGTCCCGTCAAGCAAACGGATATTCAGATTGCTATATTCATGGTTATGTCTCTTCTTACTTGGAGAGGATTAGTCCAAATAAAAATGGGAAGGAAAACATTCAATGTACCTCGTATTGTCTATCTGCTGACTGGATGAACCAGCCGCTTCTTGACGTTCTTTTTCTGCCTTTCTCTCTGCTAATCTCTCTGCGCGATCTCTGGCTATCTGTTCGCGCACTCTACGTTTATGCTCTTCTGCCTCCTTGCGTTCTTTTTTTATCCTTTCAAGGTACAATTGGTTTTCCCTATCCTTTTGCATCTGCTGAGCCTCTTGTATAGCCTTTGCCTCATTTCTACGTTTTATCTCTCTCGCTCGTTCTTCCTGCAAGATTATCAGTTGATCACGGTCTGCATTGCTAATAAATGCATGCACTTACTTGTCTTTCTTGCTCAGCGCGTTGTTTTCGAGCTTCTTCTAATCGCTTTTGTAATCTATTTATTTTTAAATTAAATTATTCGTTATATCCTGTGCTGTAGGCTTACTCCGCTTTCTTTGCTGCTGCTGCCTCTGCATTTGCATTGTTATTTGTAGACGCATTATTTTGGTTCTCAAAAGGTATATCAACTGTCGTACGACTACCACTTGCCTCAGGAGACGTGCTCGTATTTAAAGACGCGTTTTGCTGACCAACATTGGTTTGATTTTTTGCACTTGTTATCTTTTCCAAGAGTTCTTGTTTGGTAATAGCTTCAGTTCCAAACTCTCTGATTACACCTTGCTTGATGAAGTACAAGATGGGTACAGTCTGTATTGGATCTGCAATATAAAGGTTAGACCAAGCGAACTTTACGAGTATAAGCTTACATAATTGGCTAAAAAGAGAAGCATTCTCTGAGTCCTTTTCCATTTTTAAAGCAACAGCATGTTGTTTAATGTGATTTGCTATTTCTTCATCATTGAGTGTGTTGTCTAATGTCTTAGTTTTATCAGAGTCGTCTATTATTATTGTTATTATAAATAGTAAAATAAAAGACTAGAAATATATAAACCATAAATATAGACAAGAAATACACAATTCTTCTGGTTGACTAAAGAGACTGCATCCTTCACTGGACCAGAAAACCAAACACTTTCAGACATGGTTGAAATAATAAAAAGAAAGACGATATGTGTGACTTGGACATATGAATTTTTATTAAATAAATAAATAAATAAATCCTTTGTTTTTGGACCTGACTCGAGTCAGATCTAAAAACAAAGTAAAAAGACAAGCCATAATAAAAGGGAATGTATCCTATAATAAGAATATATGGTAAATATATCAATTGACAACATATTGTTTCTTTTTTTTTTCGCTCAGGTAAAAATGGATTGTATCATCAATAACCATTCTGCGTGGTGCATGATCAAATTTATCATCAAAGCAAAAAAAAAAAACCCTCCAAAATAACAACTTACCACTTTTGAATATCTTTCCCCTCTTTCTTCTAGTTAAAGAGAAAGGAGAGAGTTAAAAAAAAAAAGAAAAGAATTGATAGGCAAATTTGCTCTACTTAAAAGTTCATTCAAAAATTTTTTTTAGTGTCTCAGTCACAAAGCTTGTCACAGCCCTTTCTCCGCCCATGAACAATATTTTAGCTTATGTAGAAAATACAAGACGACACGGTCAATGACAAGAACAGTAGTGAAGCATATCAATTTATTAGTTATCACTTGATTGCTTACGAATAAACACAGTGACATTATCACCAACAGATCCAGATTCGCTTTCTGCAGGGGATTCTGCACTTGCATCCAAAATAGATAATTCAGTGACACCTTTAGCCAAGGCAACAATAGTATGCTTTTGACTTTCATAAAGTTTGAAGAGAGTAGCATCGCTGGTTTGTACAGCAGCAACAATGTTCTTCTTTAACATGAGCTGAGTAGCAATTGAACGAATGACCTTGACGCCTTCAAAAAGAGTGTCAAAGTCCTTTTCAGCTTCAGTGAAGTCAAAGGCCTTATTTTCAGTAGGATACTTGGCCTTTACAATACTTATAATGTTGTCTCCAGGGCGACGGACAAGACGTTGGAACAGTTCTTCAGTAACAAAAGGCATGAATGGATGCATAAGCTTAAGGCCGGCCTCAAGACAGGTGTATAAAGTATTTTGAGCTGTAACTTTACGTGCATGAGCAGCTTCATCCTTGCTAGTATCAATATCACAAACAGGCTTGATTGCTTCGATATAGACATCGCAAAGCTCATAAAGCCAGAATTGATATACAGCATCTGTGGCAGCCTTAAAGTTACGTTCTTCTAATGCCTTGTTGGTATCAATAGCACATTTGTTAAGCTTTGTGAGAATCCATTTGTCAACCAAGGACTCATTTCCACTGGGCTCGGAAGAAGCATTGGGCTTAAAATCATCACCAAGCTTCATCAAAGCAAAACGAGTGGCGTTCCACAACTTGTTACAGAATTTACGATAACCTTCAACACGTAAGATGTCAAGGTTGATATCACGACCACCAGTGGTATAGGCACACAGAGCGAAACGAAGAGCATCAGTACCACATTGGGGAATGCCTCTGGGGAAATCTGCCTTTTGACCAGCCATTGCCTTTTTGATTTCCTTAGGGTCAAGATTACCTTGGTTTAATTTATCATGAAGACCTTGAAGAGTGATACCTTCGATAACATCAACGGGATCAATGACGTTACCAAGCGACTTGGACATCTTTCGTCCATGGGCATCACGGATCATAGCGTGACAGAGAACTTCCTTGAATGGAACCTTGCCGGTTAATTGGATACCAAGCATAACCATACGAGCAACCCAGAAGAAGAGAATATCCCAACCTGTTTCGAGCATGCTGGCAGGATAAAAGTGTTCCATATCAAATGTTTGCTCGGGCCAGCCTTGGATAGAGAATGGCCATAAACCAGAAGAGAACCATGTGTCCAAAACGTCAGGATCTTGCTCAAGGGTGAACTTCTTGCCAGGGAACTTGGCTTCGGCAGCGGCACGAGCCTCATCTTCGTTGTGGCCAGTAACCCACAATTCGTTATTCATCTGGTCGTTGTTTTCACCTTCAATCTTGACAAAGTAAGCAGGCACACGGTGGCCCCACCAGAGTTGACGAGAGATACACCAGTCATTAATATTGCTTAACCAACGGAACCAGTCACCTTCGGAAACCTTGGGTGAAATCTTGAGCTCACCATCAGTGACAGCCTTCATAGCCTTATTAGCCATATCTTGACACTTGACCCACCATTGAGGCTTCATCAAGGGTTCAATAATATCACCAGACTTGCTACAGACAGGAACGCTCATGGGGTTTTCCTTTACACCAACAAATAAGCCCTTGGCCTTGAGATCTTCAACAATTTGTCTACGGACATGGAAACGCTTCATACCCTTATAAGGACCAGCATTTTCGTTGAAGGTACCGTCATCATTGAGGATGTTGATAAATTCCAAATTGTGGCGCTTTCCTACTTCATAATCGTTGAAGTCATGGGCAGGTGTGATCTTGACAGCACCAGTACCAAAGGCCATGTCGACGGCAATATCATCGGTAACAATAGGAATACGACGATCAATAAATGGATGAACGACGTATTTGCCGTGAAGATGTTTGTAACGTTCATCATTAGGGTGGACGGCAATAGCTGTGTCACCCAACATGGTTTCGATACGGGTGGTGGCAACAACAATGCGTTCATCTGATCCTTCGACTTGATAAGCAAATTCATTGAGAACACCAAATTCAAACTTTTCCTTATCATCGTATCCAGCAACGCTCAATAAAGTACGACCCGTCAATTCCTTATTTTCGACTTCCAAGTTGGATAAGGTGGTATTAAGGGCAACACACCAGTTGACAAGACGGTTAGCACGATAAATGATGCCATCACGGTGAAGACGGATAAAGTTTTCTTCTACAGCATAGTAGCGTTTCTAAAAGACAATAAGTTACTCTGAAAAAAACAATGACTAATACCTACAGGATCCATCGTGAACACAGCACGATCCCAATCAAATGAGGCACCGAGACGCTCAAATTGGGTATGAATCTTGTTACCGTAGAGTTCCTTCCATTCCCACACCTTTTCAACAAACTTTTCTCGTCCGAGATCATGACGAGTAGTTTTTGATTGCTTCCACAACATCTTTTCAACAACGGATTGACATGAAATACCGGCATGATCTGTACCAGGATTGAAAAGGACGGTCTTGCCCAACATACGTTGCCTATGAAATAAAGGAAATGAGAATCTAAAGTTATATGGAAACAATCAACATACCAGCGGATCAATGCATCTTGAATAGCCACAGTTAAAGCGTGACCAATATGTAAGGAACCAGTAATATTTGGTGGAGGGGCAGGAATAACGAATGTACCCTCAGGCTTTGGCTTTCCATCAGGACCAAATTCAGGTTTGAAGAGACCTTCCTTAACCCACCAGTCGTACCAAGCACTTTCGACAGCACGGGGATCATAAGCATTAGCCATTGGCTCAGACATGTCTATGACTCTATGTGAATCATTGTGTATCATTTATCATGCTTCGGTCTTTTTTTTACCTTTCTTTTCGCCCTTGGGTGTCTTGTTAACAAAGACAGGTGTAGAAGTCTTTGACTCCTTCTTCTTTTTTTTATCGGCATTGTTACTGTCTCCAGCAGCTTTCTTGGCTTCATTAAGCTATTGAGATGACACAATTGTTTAAAAGATCTGCTATCCTATACCATTGTTATTATTTACCTTGGCTTGTTTTGCTTGGAATTTAGCCAACTTGGCGGCCTGTTTTTCTTTCTGCTTGGCTTCCTTTGCTGCCTTCTTGGCAGCAGCAGCAGCATCAAGTTCGGGCTTGTTGTCGGCGGCAGGTGTGTCCTGTGGTTGCTCTTTAGGATCAGCCATGTTTCGTTGACGGGAAAAAGAAGCTCAAGTCCCTTCCAAACAAAACTTTTTTTTTGACATGGCTGAGTCTGAATTTTCAGGACGAAAAAAAAAAAATATAATATAGTGGTTGCTTAGCCTTGTCATAATTTGATTTTTATACTAGGCCAATATACAATGTCATTTCTGACAAATTTCACAAAGACCGCATTTCAACAATTCACTAGACAACAACAGCCTACCTTGGCACTATGGCAACAGACTAATAACTCTTTTATGTATAACGTTGTTCGCACAATGAAAGTTCGATCTTCAGTCAAGAAGTTATGTGATGGCTGCACAACTGTCAGAAGAAGAGGAAAGCTTTTTGTTACATGTTCAAAAAATAAGAAGCATAAGCAACGTCAAGGCTAAACTGCTTTTCAGCATTTGCATAAAACAACAACAGCAACAGCAACAATACAAGTAGAGGAAGAAATATTGGCAATATATATATAAAAAATAATAAAAATTCTATCATTCTATTCTTATTGTTTCAATTGGCCGTATCTAATACTTTGTAAGCCAATGCCAGTAGCTGCTGCGTGAATGCATCCACTAAACAAAAGTATTTAATCAAGAGAGAATGTATTAGGATCACGGACTTACTTTAAAGACACAGCATCGAGGGCAGAAGGATCAGGGACATCGAGAAAGGTAGCAGCAGATAGTGCTAGAGAAACGCTGCCATCCTTAAGATTATTAGTTACTTTCCAAATGTTCAATCGTTGGTCAGTAGAACAAGTAAAGATGATATCACCAACACATTTGATGCCTAGTTGAAATAAATAAGCTGAAATTATTGTGTGTTTTCTGTGCTTATACCTGTAACTGAGGATGCATGGGCATCGGGAATTCTAAAAGAATCACCAATAGGCTTTACAGTATTATCATCCTGAATATGCAAAACAGTTGCAGAAACAGCATTATCTTCGCCTCCAGTGACAACCAGTAAATGCTTCTTGTCTAATAACAACGTGCATTAGCATTACCCCCTCTGTTCAACTTGAACAAAATACCTTTGTATGGAATTGCTTCTAACCCATTTACACCTGACATATGTGTTCTATAATAATATAATGGCTCTGACAGTCTGAATGCCGCAAGGGTAGGTTCAGCTTCCAGTTCATCTACTTTTTCTAGAGCATTTTGCAACTCGTCATGAATATCCCACATGGCAATACCTCCTTCAGTGGCTGAAGTAAAGAAATAGACATGTCCGTTGACTTGAACATGGCAAATTTGAAGTATACACTTTGCATGCCAAGTACCATCTGCCACAAGAGAAAACTTTCTGCTATCTTCATTGAACAGCCAAAACCTGATCATAGAGTCAGAGTAGACTGCTCCAATGATATGATGTTTGGGAGAAATATCAAAGGCTGTTATATCCATAATTCTAACTTCTATATCCTTTGTTAAAGCAGGACAGTTGGCCATTTCAAGACAATTCAGATGCACAGGCTCTTGTTCAGCCCTAGGCGAAAGTACTTCAATCTTCCAACAACGGAGTTCTTCTAGACCACCACTAGTAAACAAGAGAGTAGATGAACCTTGACTATAGTCAATTGTTTTGATAACTGTCGTATGTTTGCGAATATTGACAAGCGTATGAAACCCGGAGGTACTGCTTGGCATATACTGCTGAATCCTAAGGATTGTGTCTTCACCACCCGTGGCGAATAAGAGAGGCCATGGCTCTTTCATACCTTTACATGGCAGCTCAAGAAACCGAAGAGCACGTACTTCACGACCATGATAATTTTGCTGAAGTATACTATCGTTAAATCCTTCATCCATACCTGAAACGTCTCTGAAATGAGCAAAAAGCACTTCTTTCCTGATAAAGGCAAATGCTGATTTGTTTAGTTTGGCATCGTCTGCAAAGAAATTCCACCTTCTGTGTCCACCGCCACAGTTAATAGAGGCCATAACAAAGTTTTTCTTTTCATTATATACAAAAAAGTGTTTTCTAAAGAAACCAAGTAATAAAAGCTCGTTGTCTATGAATAAAGAGCCCTCCAATGTGCCCTTGGTAACCTTGTTTCGGTATATTTTTTCAAGCGTCATATCTCGACTACGGACAAGCGTATCACCTCTACTGGCCACTCCTAGCTGTGTTTCTTGTTCTTCTGCTTCAGTACAGCCTGCATCAGAAGACATCTTTTCTGAAGCTTCTTTTAATAAGCAAAGACGGTATTGGATATAGCAGCCATCACGGCCCGTTGTCCAAAAATCGACATTTCCGTTTGTCTCTTGCTCTTCATCATCGTCTGTACGAGATCTTGGTCGAACCAGTACACTTGTGATAGCTTGACGACCGTGTGATCGACGGAGCTGTAAAGAAGCTTTCAGGCTTTGAACAGTATGATCTAAAGAGGCTTTATAGCTTGGTATACGATATATCAACAAGGCAGATTCTCGAGACCCACAAATAAGAATGCTGTGTTCTTCAACCATTCCAGTTGATAAGATGGTTGTCTTTTCGACAGGCATTTCAATATTGTACAATGTTTCAAGAGAAGGCTACACTAGTTACTATACATATTTGATGATTAGACAGTTGACTTACTTTTGAACTAGAAAGGTCCAATACATGGAAAAGGACTCTTTCGTTGTATCCATTTGAAATTATGTACAAGATATTTTCATCTACAATATTCAATCAATACGATTATTCAGTTCATCTTTGTCATTTTCTTACTTGAAGATGATTCAATAAAGATTTCAAAGAGCTTTTGTTTGTGTGCTGGCACTTTTACTGGCTACATAAAGTCATAAGATTGTCATTTAGACAGTACATAGCATACTCACTTCAAACTTATTTTCAGGACTAATCACAATCAAATCACCATAAATATTGCCTATAACCACGACTCTACCACACTTTGAACTTTTCATGATGGCATAATTTTTGTACGAAGGATCATGTTGAATCTCTTCCCAGACATTCTTGCTTTTATCACATTTTAACAGATAGCCTTCTGTAGTTGCTCCTATCAACATCTGATCTTTAACCATAGCAAAGTTGCGTACGTAATCTTTGCCTCTTTCTGCAGGCAAAGGAAAGCTATTGAGATCCTCTTCTGAGTCTATTCTACTATTCTTAATGGAGGCAAAAGACCATAAACGGATACCTGAATCCTGTCCTCCGGTGGCTACAACATTATGTTCCGGATTAATGGCACAGCTCCATACATTTTTACTAGCATGTCCTTCCCAACAGGCAATACAGTCATTGCCATTCTCATTATCTTCATCTTCAACATCCTCTTGCAGCAGTGCGTTCTTCCAAACTCTGCAGGTCGAGTCTTCGGATATACTAACTAGGTACTGGCCGACAAATTGACAATCCCATACACGAGCGGTGTGGCCGAACAATATGAGAGGTTGTTTACTGTAAAGTGTTGAATAACAGTTTTTATGCTTTTTTTTTTCTTTTCGTGTGGTGTATACCTTTCATCTTCAAGTGACCATATACGAATGGTTCTATCATCAGAGACACTTGCTATTTGGCTTGCATCATGATTAAACCGTACACAAAAGATAACGCCTTCATGACCAATCAACTTTTTATACACGACAGCGTCATCACATTCATCCTTTATCAATGGCTTCCATATATGAACTTCATTAAACACTGTGCCTGAAGCAATCGTCAATGTGTCTCTGGTAGTACCAAAGATACGAGCTGAATATAGAATACATCGAACTTGACATTGAACAGAATATAACACGTCCACAGATCCAGATCCATTCAATCTTACAATTTCCATGAAATTATGGGCATAGACTATTGACATTTGTATCAAAGAATCATCATTTTCAATCATCCATTGTGCATCCATAATCCAGTCTTTAAAGGGTCCAAATGTCTGTTCAACTGTACAACTAGATGCTATGTCAATAGAAGCATTTTTGGACTAATATATTCGGGCATTACCTTGCATCATCATCTGATACCTCGACCGTAAGGATGGATAAGTATTTTGATCCAAATATGGCCAATTTTCTGGTCTCTGTTTTCGAGTCTGACAGAATTACTTTTGGATCTGCAAATTGCTTGGTTAATATTGTCTTTATAATTAAGCATGTTAATATCAGACCTACATGGAACAATCCGATGAATGCGATTAGCTTGCATAACATAATCACTGCACAGTATCTTTCCGGTTTGTATGTTGTATATTCTTAAATAAGGACCATGTCCTGCTAACAGAATGTGGTCATTGTGAAAGCATAAACTGGTCACTATTCCAGCAAACATGTCCTTTTCTAGCACCTATAAACAATTAAAGTCTCGCTCATGAAAAAGAGGCAATGTTTATACATTGTTGTCACTTTGGTACGTGCTTGTCATATTTTTACAAAAAGGCCTTATTTTTTTTTTAAAAAAAAAAGATTGGCTGCAGTCGGTTTTCCAAGGGCGCGGAAACATGACACGGACACCAAAATACCAAGTCACGTAGTATTCATGCAATCGCCTCCAAAAGCAGTAAAGAGATCGTTCTTTAGCATTAGTACAAGTTTAAATGCTAATACATTTTTATTTTATAACAATGAATGCGGTTGTTTACAAGGAGCATCTATATATATTGAAGGGTAATACATGATATATTTACATTAGATTAATCTCAGGAATATAATGCCTTTTTATGTTTGCATTTTCTCTTTTTCCTTCATCAATTGTCTATCAATACGATTTCTTCTCCAAGTAGGTCCATACATAAATATGACAAGTATACAAATATTGGATGTAACTAGTATCAAGCCCACAATAGTAAACATCCAGCCCATTCCGATACCACTGATACCTGGGTCAATACAAACCGTTGCAATAGCCCTAAGGATAGAATGAGACAACGGTTTTATATGGTCTATCTTATGTAGTTACCCTAATATACAACGAACCAAGTTATTCGAGGCAGTAATGGATGCACCTTTGCCAGGAAACAAGTCAATCAATAATGTCTGAGTAGTGGCCATAATGCCGCCTGTGCCAAAACCAACTATTAAGCAATTTATGAGCAATATGAAGAAAGGTAAGAAAAAAAACGCCTTACCAAAAAATTGAAGTACTAATATAACAGGAAGACGTACGTTCCATTCGAAGCACCAGCCATAAAATATCGTAATGATCTCACACATGACGACGTTCACAAAAATTGTTCTAAAACGAGCCTTGAAAATAGGCATATCCCGTTCTGGTCTGTCTGGATACTTCTCTCTGAACGCGTTTCTAACTTTTTTGTAATCATAATCCAAGATTTTACCTCGTGTATATGACCCAAGGATTGAGCCACAGCCTTGGCCAAGGTAACAAAGACCAATGCTAGTTTCGGATAAAAATGGAAAGTGAATACTGAACTGCTTTGTCATTGAAGTCAAGGAGCAGTAAACGCCAGTGTAATGAAGACCATTGTATAAAAGAATGACAAATACATCGGGTTCTAACAAGTACGTAAAGGGTTTCAGGAAGTTCATTTTAGTCCTTTTCGGATCTCTTTCCTTGGTCTCCTGTATGCGTTTCTCATCAAGGTTTCCTCGCCTACGAGCAATCCATTGCCAAGGTGTAGGGTTGGCATACCCAGATCCATTTCCAACTAAGCTGCGCAGTGTTTCGGGTACAAAAAGGCCAACAGCTACCAAGGAAGTCGCACCGATGATCAGTAATATCCAAAAGATCCATCGCCAGCCTAGGTTTTGAGCAATAGCACCTCCCACGACTGGGCCATACACTGGTCCTGATAATTGACCAATGGAATATACACCAAAATAAGATCCGCGTCTAAAACAGAACGAAAGATGAGTAACTGATTCTGTCATGTAATAATGACTTACTTTTTACTATCAGCGATATCTCCGAGAACACCAGCGCCAACGGCAATGACGGAGCTTGATCCAAAAGCTTGGAGCATTCTAAATACCATAACAGAGGCATAATTGGGCGCCAATGCTAATCCAATACAGGCGCCACAATATACAGTCATGGTACTCATGAGAATAGGACGTCTGCCTATGCTATCTGCTAATGTTCCCCAAAAGGTAGGTGATATTGCCTGGAAGATCATGTAAACAGTGACCGTCAGGTTTACTTGTTCTGTGGTTATGTTAAAGCTCTTTTAAATCATTAGTCTATGTTTATCAAATATTTTATAAATAGACATACTTGTTCTATCTGATTTAATGCAGGTAAATAAATATTAGCTGTCAAAGGGGATATCATGGCAGTAAATGCTGTGATGCCTAAAAGAACGACTTGTTGTGGTATTGAAAATATAGAATATGGCTCATCTTGCCCCTTGTCAGTCTCTTTCCCGCTTTCCAAGGTATTGGTTGTCAAACTACTATGAATAGTAGGTATTACTCCTTCTTCTGTTCCTACAGCACTCGCTTGATCTGGCTGCATATCTTTAATTCTAAGCTGTCAATGAACTAATGAATCAAAGAGAAAAAGAAAAGATGTCACTTTTATAGAATACTTCATCATATTATTCCATGGATTATAATTTTCCCGATTTAATTATACTTGATTTGGTAGAATTTGATCTTTTTTTTTTCGAGTGATATGTCGGGTAATAATATATACGATTGTCCGATTGTTCAACTGGGAATCTTTTTATGCATGCGAAGCTTTGTCATTACTGCTTTACAAGAATAATGTATTGTACCACTTACAGCCTTTAATCTTTGACTCGTTCCTTTCATTTTGCTTCATAATGCGTCAAAGTTTGGTTACTCTGCAGCTTATTTTTTGGGAATTGAACACATAAAATGATGAATTGACTATTTTTATTATGTTCTCTTTTCACCTCAATTATATCAAAAGAGTGCATAGTAGTCAAGTATTTACATTTATGCGATAACTAATTGGTTGATTATAAAAAAGAAAGAAACACAAAAGTCAAAAGATGAGTCAAACGATTAAGGGGGAAACGGCATACAAGGGTAATTATACTCCCAGTGTTTTTTTTTTCTGAATCAACTTTATACTCATCTCTACTCGGTATTCGTTGTTAAAGAACAAGAAATCATCATGGCTTAAGTGATAATATATCCATTATATAATTTGTACATTAATAGTAAGTTTAAAGTATAGAAGCCAAGGTACACCTCTTGACAAAGACGCAGTAATCTCCTTTAAGTTCCTAAAATAAATAGACACAGATCAATGTGTAATTGATAACTAACTATAAGGTCAACTGTCTTTCTCCAGACTACAGTTTACATCTGTTAAGCGACATTTATTATCCGAATGAACGGAAACGGCGTTATCATGGAGCTTTATTCCGTATGTGTTGCTAAGCAAAAAATGTTATTGATCTATGTATTACAAAGGAATGATTTCTCCGAAATAAGCGATGAACCTTTTCTAAACTCTTTCATGTTTAAGAATAAAAGACTTTAAAATAACCAAGGCAGATGTCAATCAAACAAGAAACAAAAAAAAGAGAGGGGGGGGGCCACGTCAAGAAGACGCTCATTTATTCATAAGTATATGTACAAAAGGAGCTTTGTTACTTATGCTGTTCTCAGTATGAGATGTACGCCACTGTCAGTCCAAACAGGCTTACTTAACTCTCCTACTTGAAGTGAAAATGCCGCTTCTTCAAATGGTTTTTGCATTTGATTGCGTTCAAAGTAGCCTAAATCACCACCACGTTTGGCGCTGGAACAGTCTGAAAAATTCGTAGCTAATGCCGATAAAGTTTCTTCGCCTGATTCAATTTTACGTTGAAACTCTGTTAATATCTGCAAAGCTTCTTCCTTCGTTCTTGTAATACGCTCCTATCATATAACCATTTAATGTCATCTACATTCGTACAATATTCACTCACTTCTCTCCATGAACTTGGTCTTCTTGACTCTCTGCTTTTGATCAATAAATGACTAGCGCGTATTCTTTCCGGATCTCCTTGTAATACAGGTGCATCCCATCGTGATTCTTTTGTAACAGTGTTGTAATAATAATCTTTATTATACGTACGGGAATGGCGCACTACCCAGTTCTCTGGCAAATCCTATATAAATTTAAAAAACACATGTTATTTATGCCGCCAAAGCTCTAAACACGCTACCCTTCCCCCCCCCCTCTCCTCCTCTTCCCATCTTTCGTTTTTTCTCTCCTTTGTTTTATCTCTCTTCTTTATATATAAACTCCTTGTTTGAAATATTTACCATGATTCACGCTATGATTCAAAGCAAGCAAGTAAAAAGAAAAAAATTGATAATTTAGTAAATGGGGTTCACATTAGTTCCTTGTTTCATGATTGTGTTGTTCATGCTTACATTAAGTATAAAATGTTTATAATTGGTGTATATGAAAAAGATGGTATAGCGCAATCTTTTTAATATGTGTTGCAAATAAAAAGAACTGGCTTTACACTGATACAGGTCGGTGTAAGTCACCATTGATTTGTAATTTTAAACACAGCAAACAGCAGTAGTTCTGAGACTCTGTACTAAAAAAAAAAAAAAAAAAAAAAATCCAGAACAGCAAGTGCCTCTTGTAAGAGGGGCAGTAAGAGACAAAAGCAAAGAGATGATATACGAGAGAAAGATATGATTGTATTGCTTTCTATTGTATTGGCAGCTGCAAGAACTGAAATATTTAACCAACTTTTCGAAATTAGCAAACATTTGTTCAAACAGACCAAGAGCTTGCGCAAGAGTGAAATCATCTTCAGCATGCATCATTTGGTTCAAATAAGAGCGTACCCTATCTTTTTTTTTTGGGATGAATTGTTTACTTTGATCTAAATATAAAGTACGATATGAGTATGCACTTTTAAGAGTGGTTCCTAAAGCTAATATTAAAAACCTACATCTCTTTTGATATGTGCATTCCTGGCGCGCTTCAATACATTGTTTTATATGAGCATTATAGCAAAGGCGTGTAAATCCAACAGTTAAAAATTTGCTCAAAGTATAACACTGTTGGATGAAGTCAAAACTGCCCGCTTGCTTGGAACAAATGATGCTGCGAATGATCCAAGCAAGAAGAATGATCCGGCCACGTATGAATTGATGGATCATCTATCTGTGAGAAAAGAACCTAAAAAGTTGGAATAAACCCTCCAGTAAGAAATGCAAGGTTTGCAAGCTGAAGTTACTGAAATAGAGAAGCAGCTGAAAGATGCTTTGAAGAATGAAAAGAGAAGAGACTTCTTCAAGGAGATGAATAGTTTAAAGTTGAAATAGAAGAGCAGAAGTTTCTAAGAAAGGGGAATTGCTTATACAATGATATAAAACAATTTAAAGAAGAACGAAGCCAGCCGTTTATGTCTGTATAAGCAGCACGAAATGACCTGAAGCTGAAAAGCCAACTATTACATGTCAAAGGGTAACGATGAAACAGATGTCGTATTTCTACATTTATATTGAAAAATACTACACCCTTTGACGTAATATAATCAATGTATATTTCGCACACAAGCCAAGATATTATTATTAAACCTTTATTCATGGCATCATTAGTCTGTAGCAGTTGATAGCGTGACATATGATATGATTCATAAGATGTAATTGGTTGACAGCATTCATCCTTGCGTATAAAGATCAATTTCCATAAATCTCTTTCTTTCTTTGTTAACAAGAGAATTACAAAGAGATGCATTTCATCTACTTGTATTTTCTATTTTTCCAAAAACAATGACACCCATTGTTTCTTTCACAATGAAACGGTTCAAATTTCATCTAGAGCTTCGCAACAAGTGCAAGGCATTGGATAATACCAATGGGTGTATAGAAGAAGCACAGAAAACATTGAGTAAGCACAGCAGTAAAGAATCCTGGACCAAATCATTGTTTCAACCACCACCCTCTAGACAATTAAAGCAAGCAATATTGATGTTGGCTTCGGACACTGTAGTATCCGAAGAAAGCTCGAAAAAGCAAAGAGGTCATCAGAAGGCAAAGCAGTGCAAGACATAGAAAATAACCTTGCAAAATTAGATATAAAGTCAACACAAGCGTCAAACAAGCACTAAAGATACACCAACAATATAAATAGCCGTATAGCTCTGAGAAGCTTTTACAATTAGGAGAAGAGAGTCCGGCTGAAAAGGACTTGTGAAATTCAAAACGGTCGCTTTTGGCGACGCCTGGTGCAAAAGTTGGCCAACATTACATGCTATGGGCGCTTCTTTTAAACACTACATATAAGGCTGTACGATTTGAAAACGTTTTGCTTAACTGGACTTGATCCTGGCCATAACACAATTTTTACAGCAGCCTATGCTAACGACAATGGTGCATACCAAGTGAGAAGATGTACAAGGAAAGAATATAACACGTATTCCGGTTCCACAAGAATAGTCAATCAAGTGGCCAAAAGGGCAGAGCAAGGGAAGCTGACGGAAGTCTTGAATAATAAACCAACAGAAAAAACACCGTCAACTGAACAATACGCTGTGTATATAAATTACACCCTCAGCAACTTGACCAAATATTTTGAATATTATAAAGTGACACCGCAAGAACGAGGTTCTATCTCTATCAGGGACGGCAGCGAGCATTGAAAGAGATGGCCAACATTTTGGTGGATGGCGGTAAAAAATGCAACCGCGCAAAACGTAAAAATACGAAAAAAAAAGAAAGAGGAGAAAAAAACAAAGAAAAAGCGAGCAGGCCAAAATGAATGTGTGGCAGCAATACCGAAAACGAATGACAGAAGGTAACAAAACTGGAAAAGAATGGTCTTTATCATCACAATCTAATTCATGCGTGTATTTTTTTAGATGCTGAACACCTTTGGCCTTTCAACACAATGCTTATGAATTGCCAATCACTGCCTTTGGCAATGGAATGAAGGGTGAGGATGGCGTCAAAATAAAAGGACCAGCAAGTTGGCATCACTGATATTTTGTATGACAAGCTAAGACAAATGCAAAAGGAAGGAAGGCTGCTGGTTACATACATTGACGTGTTCAAAATTTCAAAGGTGAGATTTGCATAAACAAAAGAAATATTAGACACTAACGTTCATGGAAAGGTATGTCACTAGTGCCAACATCGAGAAATGGTGTTTGCATACATCTGTTTCACAAGCGTCTAGTTTGCCAGAGCTGTGGGATGCTTTGGAACCGAGATACCAATGCGTCAAAAAACATCCATGATAATGCTGCAGCATTGATATCAGGAAGAACCCTGCCACATCCTTTTTGTCGCTCTCACCGGGCTTAAAATCGTTGTATCGTACACAGCTTTTTTCTCTTTGGAAAAGATTGTCTGAAAATTAACTCTAATTCGTCCGAAAAAAAAAAAAAAAAAAAAAACTAACATTGTCTGAATTTAAAGTAAAGATTTCCGCTTGATCAGTGTAATGCACGCTTTTTATGTCTCTGCAACCACCAAACAAAAAACGAAGAATAGAACATGTCGATAATTCAATAAAATTCGACTTGTCTCGTGACGCTGCTTTCATAGTTTCTACGTTGGATGACTTTTCTTCTTTCCTTTAGTGAACAATATCCTAATCTGCCACCTTTTTTATACTAGTTATGTGCGTGTGTTTCTACATGTCATGGGAATCATTACTGCACTGTTCTTAATTATTAGCTTAATCATATTTTGTAGAAACGAGGTTGAATCACAGTATAGAATTCAATTGTAAGTGAGAACAAAAAAGGATTTCTTAGAGCAAAGAGAATAAAGTATTAAAGACTAGAGATGGAAGAAAGAGCAAAAGAATGCGACTATAAATATATTAGTAATAACTGTGGTCCGAATCTAAAGGGTGAGGTATGGCAACAGTTCTGTCATGAATGGGATATATGTCGACAGGCTTCTTCAGCATATATAAGCAAATCAAAGATTGCAAGTAAAGTACTTGGAGAATTAATTAATACGTTTGCAGAACCACTTTCATTGAAATCGATGGTATATAATTCAAAAGTATTGTAAGCTTCTGCTCACATTACTTTCTAAGGCTATCATCATTGCATTCGTATTTAGTTTCTTTATCATCCCAAGTTTATCATCGGCACAAGAACACTAACACCTATTGTATACATAATGTAACCAGTGTGCGAATAAAGCTTAGATTCTTACTAAATCTTTACATAATACGAATACTCATTCGGTGTGCTTGTAATAGCAATACTTGAATGAATTTACAAGGTGTTTTTTATTTTCAAAAAAAAAAGAGAATAATTAATGCTTTTGAGTCTTTTGTTTCTTTGCCTGTCTGCTTGCATATTCAGCATACATGTCAGATAAGTCCTCATCAGCTTCAGCAATACCCATCTTTGCTTTTCGTTCTGCATCATATTTTGCACGGAGTGTGGATTCGTCTAAACCTCGTTCTAATTCACTAGGATCAATAGCCACTTCGACATTTTCACCTTTTCGTTTAGAAGGCGTGGTTTGATTGATTGAAGAAATGTCATAACCATGCTGTGATCCCATAAAGCCAGTGATATTTTTCTTGACTTCTGGTAAAACGTGATATAATTGCTTAGGACCTTCATCTTCTTCGCGTTTACGGTCCTTTCGAAGTTCTATATGAGCTGGTGTTTCCAGTCCAGAAGCAATAGAGGCTATTCCAGATGGAGTTTCCAAACCATCTGCAAGGTCCTGAGTAGCTTCGGCTTCTGCCTCGGCTTCTTCCTCTGGTTGTTTTTCTGCCTGTTCTTCTTCCTCTTCCTCTTCTTCCTCTTCTTCTTCCTCTTCATATTCTTCTTCTGGTTCGAGTTCACCCCAAAGTTGTTTGTCTACTGGCTCTACAATTTCTGGTGGCGCAGCTTCAGGTTGAGCAACACCAAAGACATCACCATACAATGGGCGATTATATTCATCAACAGGAGGCCTTCCCCAACCACCAGGATGGTATCCCCATTGAGCGCCTTCTGGTATCGGCGCATTTAACCCAGGAATCTTTAGATTTGGGTAGCTTGGTGGTGGACCATAACGTTGCATATTGATCAACCATGGTGGAGGTGCCAACGGTGGCATATTCAACGCTTCTTTCAATTCTGCAGACAGTTGTCCAGGCTTTTGTTCTTTCAATTTCGTTTCGAATTCTTTGCCTTCATAATATAATTCACCATGTATAGTAAACTTTGGTTTGGTCTGAAATCTGAAGAAAGCATCGTGTAATTTTTGATAATCAACGTCTAATTTGCCCATTCTTGGGTTGACCTTTTCTTTCATCTTTCCTCTTAAGCCTGCTGCATTTTCCTTTTCTCTAACTGCCTCACGCATTTCCATAATACCTGTATCCTTTATGAAATCTATAAAACAAGTCAATCACTATTTTCTTTTTTTTTTTTCTGTTCTACTTACCAGGAAGTTCCCATGGTGGCTTTTCAATACCACGCTTTCCCTGTAAGTATTTGCGTTTCTGACTCCAGTGTGCAGGCACTGGGACAGTATTACGATATGATTTTAACCAAATGAGAAGTTTGGGATCACTAGCAGTAACATCCCACCACTAATTAATAAAAGTGAGTAATTACAAAAAAGATTGCATTGTCATGACGTACCTCTACAACTTCTGGTTTCTTTACCAGCTGTTTTAATTCAGCAACCGTCAAACGTTGAATTTTCTTCAACTTCTTTTTGGATAGAGTTTGTTCTGATTCTTTATTTTCTTCGTCCTCATCAGCTTCATTTATATCGCCGTTTTGAACTTGTGATTTATCATAAACAGGGAATTCCTAAGATCATTTCCAATTAGTCATATTTTACAAGAAAGTTGTAATCTCTTACTTCTTCATCTTGTTCAGGTTTGCCATTTTGAAAATGCTTAAAAATCTCTGAAAACTGTTGAAGTGTGTTTTCATCTAACCTTGACATACCATCCACTTTTTTTAAAGCGGACAAGTCAATAGGTTGGACAACATATTCAACTTCAACGTCTTTTAGTGAATCATCTTTTTCATGTTGCTTTTCCAGTTCCTATTGATTGTTTAGACGCCTTTAATTTATATAATGCAATTAACTTACTTTTCGCTGCGCCTCTTCCGCTAAGCGTTGCTTTTTACTCTTTTTCTTATTTCTTCTTCTTTGTTTTTGTGCTTTTTTAACTGCGGCATCCTTTATCGGACCATCAGCAGTTACTGGAGTCGCAACTTCTGACATATTTCCTTTTGAAAGAAGAAGCAACCAGAAAAAAAATGAGGCTACTGCCGTTAGTTTACAGAATAACAATGTGACTTGTTTTTTGCCTGTTGACTGAGAAATGACTGCTATTGGTTAATATCTTTTCTAAAGGGTATTTCGTGTTGGTAATACATCCAAGGCATATGTCTCTTCAAGCATGAAAAGCTTTATTCTTTTTGTTCTGTTGTATATGCAATAAGATTATTATTATTATTATGCATGCCTTTGTGTCGGAATAAAATTCTATCTATAGAACACTTTTAATTTATCAGATTCTTTAAAGGCTTCCGCGATGCTCCGTCATCGAGGATGTACCGCTTTTGGCTCAATACCGAACCCACAAATAAGCTTATGAGCATCGTCAGCGTATCAAGCAAGTTTAATCCAATTTTATTTGTGTTGATAGTAAATCAAGGCCATATATGGTTCCTATGAAGTTTGTTGACTAGACTATGAAGAGCATTATAGAAGCTAAATTGCATTCAAGTCTCTTAGGAAGTACCGTGCCCTCAACTCTTTGAGGTTTGAATAGTGCTTTTGGATCAAAGCGAAGAGTGCATGCTGTCCTCAAGCGTGAACCTTGGAGCACGGCGTGGAATCGCGATGTGAGCAGTGCATTAAATATATACCACATTTTGTTAATAAATTAAAACATGACAATGAAAGACCTCCAAAAGACTGACAGTGCTCCTGAATTAATGCTCTCTCCGTTTCAACGGCAGCGTATTTCTTAATGCCTCGATAAATAAAATGAATAATACGTTATTCTTATTCAAGAGTCTTTTAGTTACTGATATTAAAGAACATATTCCGAATAAAGGTTCCTATAAGAGATACAACTATGAGAGAGAAATAAAAGCATGTTGACTGATAAAACATTATGCGATGCCCTTAGAAAAATAATGTGAGATTATTAAAAACAATGTGAGATTTGCTTTTTCTTTAATTTACCTTGTATTAGCGATTATCTCTTGTGGCTCTTAAAGAATACGCTTGTTGGCTTATGTTTGAATTTAACAAACAAGTGATGAATGTTTATTTTGAAAAAGGAAAAAATCAAAACACAAGCTCTTTTATAAAACTATGTTACAGCAAGAGATTAATAAAGGCAAAGAGATGTAGAATAATAGAGTCAAAAGATTAGAGAACCCGAAGTAATTGCCGTATGCTTTTTGACATTCCATAACGACTGGTCATTTCTGATTGATAATCATTGAAGGCAATATGGGGTTCATATGCAAATCGCTATGGCAACATAGCATAAAAGGCTTCCATCTATTAATTGCTACTTATAAAATAACCCTTTTATTCGACTCTTTTTTTTTTTTTAAAAAAAAAAGCGATCAATGAATATTTATTGATTTGATAATGATATGTGTGTAACAATTAGCGCTGTCATTGATATCATTTATCCAGCGTCAAAACAAATAGGCGATCCACGCCATAAATCATCTTTTTTTTAAGTAATTCTTTTAAACAAGAGTGTACTTTTATTCATTTTATCCCGTTTCTTTTCTCTTTTTATTTCCAAAGCATGAATTAAATCGAGTGATGCTTTATGCAACTAAAACAAAGTTCAATAAGCTATAATTGAATCACTATTGACTATACAGCAACCCTTATCTGTATCATCTCTTATAGAACTTGAAGAAAAAAAAATGGTAATGATAATCGTTCATTATTCTGTTTCAATCGCTAAAAATATTATCACAACATGACAGATTCGGAACATGTGTTACCATAATCCGATCCGACTCTGCGGAATTTAAATAATTTACATGTATTAGCATGGATAAACCATCGTCCGTGAGCAGATCCGTTAACATGAACAAAATTCGCCTAAATGATATAGAAAAGAAAGGTATATAAAGGGTCAATGTATTCTTGGTTTTTATAGCTTCATCATATTTACTGTCTTAATTCAACATGCCAGACACTACACTACCCAAATCCAATAACCGAAGATCAATGTGTAGTGATGCTAGTACAATAAATGACACCTATGTCATTCAAGAGCCTATCCCTTTACAAGAGACAACTTCTTATGTAGAACAAATTCGGGAACAGCTACCACCAGGTGTTCTTGCTACAAGGACTTTATCCATACAACCTTATCCATCAAAAGACACAGATCTTGAGGCTCTTCCTTCTAGAGTCCTAAGTCACCATTCTGAAAAGCATCCTTTAACGCACTATGTCAATTGGGAAGAAAATGATCCTGAATGCCCTTATAACTGGAGTAAATCATACAAATATATTCATACAATGGTGGTCGCTCTCTTTGTCGTTTCTGCTGCTTTTGGGTCATCTGTTATCACTGGTCGATTGGATGGCGTAGTCGAATCATTTGGATGCTCTCATGAAGTAGCTATTCTCCAAGTATCTCTTATGGTCATTGGCTTCATGATCGGTCCCTTACTATGGTCTCCTGCTTCAGAAGTCATGGGACGTAAGCCAATCTATATTGTCACTCTTGGTCTCTACACCATTTTCAATATCCCATGTGCTGTTGCCACGAATATAGAAACCGTGCTTGTCTGTCGCTTTTTTTGTGGTTTCTTTGCCTCCGTTGCTCTAACGCTCGCAGGTGGTTCTATATCAGATATCTTCCCAACAGAGACTCGAGGTTACGCTGTTGCCTACTTTGCTGCTGCACCTTATGCTGGTCCCGTCCTTGGTCCAATTGTCGGTGGTTGGATCTCAATTGGTACGCAAAGTTGGAGATGGATTTACTGGGTCAACATGATATTTGCTGGTGTTACTTGGATACTATCTATTTTCTTGCCAGAAACTTATCATCCTGTTCTTCTCGCAAAACGCGCCAAAAGGTTGAGAAAAGAAACCGGTGATCCAACCTATGTTACAGTCGAAGAAGAATTTCCTGTTCCAATTTCTGAACTTGTCCAAGCAAATCTTATTCGACCCTTTGTCATGCTCGCTACCGAACCCATTCTGATTCTCATGTCTCTATATATCGCCATTATCTATGCTCTGCTGTATGCCTTCTTCTTTGCTTATCCAATCATATTTGGTCGTATTTATCACATGAATGATGGTTTCATTGGTCTGACCTTTATTGGTATTCTCATTGGCGCTGGTTTTGCTCTCATAGCCACTCCTTATTTTGAAAAGATATATAGAAATACTATCCAAAAGAATGGCAAGGCTACTCCAGAGGATCGTCTTATGGGCATGATGTTTGCAGCTCCTTTCGTTCCTATCTCTCTATTTATCTTTAGTTGGACGTCTTACCCTTGGGTTCACTGGATTGGTCCTGTTATATCTGGTCTACCTTTTGGCTTTGGTATGGTCTTGCTTTACTATTCTGCAAATAACTATCTTATCGACTGCTTCTCTCGTTATGTTACTTCTGCATTAGCTGCCAAGGTCCTCGTTCGTTCCAGTTCAGGCGCTGCCTTTCCCCTGTTTATCGAGCAAATGTATGATCGTTTAGGCGATCAATGGGCAAGTACCTTACTCGCCTTTATCTCGTTAGCTATTGTACCTATACCATTTGCCTTTTATAGATGGGGTGCGAAAATTCGAGCGAAATCAAGAGCTGCCTCATAAAGAATCCTTTATTTATTTTTACTCCTTAAAACCCTCCTCTTGAACTCCCTTTGAATATATTCCAAAACAAAGGCCTATTTATTTATTATCAATAAATCATACTTAATCGTTAATCTATCCAATAAGCTTTGTTGACAATGACTACAATAGTTCTTCCCCTTTTTAAACCATATGCTTTCGTTCATGCATCTCCTTATTGGATAAAGGCGTTTAGGACGACTTCAGATGTAGATCTCCTGTTTTGCACATATATATTTATTATATGTACGCAATTTTTTCCTTTTTCCTTTCTTACCATTTTAATTTACACATGAGCTGCTGTTTGGACTCGTCACTTACATCATTAAACAATGATGACCAAGCTTCACCTTCTGCCTCTCCCAGATTAAGCATTTCTTTAGATTTACCAGCCTATGAAGGTTATTTACCGACTTACTGGCCAGGACAGTCCATCAATGGCAAACTTCAGATTCAGCTGAATTCACCTGTAAAAGTATCTTACTTGCGCGTTGCATTATATGGTAATGTTCAAGTCTGCGGTAGTCAACGTGAAGTGCCACTATACAATGGATTATTTGATTACCATAAAAATGCACAATTGATCAACAAAGGGATCCGCATAATGAAAAGGTCAAGTCATGATAATGCCATTGGCTCAGAAAGCCATCATTTAGAAGTAGTTGCTGAAGAGAATCATGGAGCATTTAATGAGAATGAATCAGACCATTCACATGAGCAACGACACCATGTAGCACCCGAAAAGAAACGAAAGAAGAGTGAGCAGGATAAACAAATTGAAAGGCTGATTAGACGTATAGCTGATGATGATTTTGATAAAGACTCAAGTCATGGAACATTTGTAGACGATAGCCATTTATATGATCACAGCAATGAGCGTACTTACAGCCTAGATGGCAAGAAGTCCAACGTCCGCTTTTCCATAGGAGTACCCATATCACAAAAACTAGGAGGAACATTTGATCACCCAAACTATCCAATTACATACCGTATTATCGCCATCATGAAATGCACCACAAATAACAGCCAGCAACACTTGACATGTTATTCCACAGCCAAGGTTCGTCTGGAGCCATATCTAGACATTCATGCACCCGAGTTTCGTTCACCTCTTCAGTCAGCTCAAGCCAGACTTTACCTTTCAGGAAACAATAATGTATTCAAAAACATCTGTAGCTGTCTTTTACCAAACTCATTATTGATAAAGCCCACTTCTTCGACTTCTAATTCACATCAAACTACCTTCTTCAGCAATTCCTCTTATCTGCTCGGCCATCTGGAGATACCTGTGCAAGCCTTTGAACGCTTAGATGCTATTCCATTAAAGCTAAAGTTGATCAACACGTGTCCTAGTTTTAAAATATATGCTCTAAAGGTCAAAGCTCAGTTGACCCAACGTATCCTTATGACATGTAGCTTTGGAGAGGCCGCTGAGTATAAGACGATTATGGAAAAACAAATCTTATTCAACAGCAATGAGCACTCAATTTTGGGATCTAATGGTACCTTGGCTACTCTTGACACTCCAAAATTGTCCTTTGATTTATCCAAACTGATACATATTCCACCTGGTTGTGTGTGTTCTATACCATCCAAGTCAACACGGGAAATCTTTTCTTTGGTACATGATATAAATGTAAAGCTAGAGATTGATGGCGCCTTGTTAAAAAAATTAAAGAACGATACCATCTCTTATGAAGGCTTGACTCAGTCAGAAAACGGAGGGTCTGTTCGTCAATATCAGTCAAATCGTAAAGTTTATGAAATGGAAATAGAGCCTTTACCAATCATCATTGGAAACTCGGGTTATGAGATCAAGCAAATTATGTAAATAAAACAAGAAGCATTATACTGAATTCAGTGATTTGCAGGACAAAGCACACGTTACATCTATTATTTATTATGCTTATCTGCTAAAACAAAACTATTTATTCAAGAATATTTCTATTATTACTATTATTGCTGCTTTTAAACGTTTGATTATAACATTGCATTTATTGATTTAATAAACCTTTAGTTTTCCATCACGAACACTACAAACAATAGATTGATATCCTTCCTTTTCTTCACCTGGCACCACTTTGATTTCATTGACTGATTCGAGTTCGTTGCCAGTATATTCTATCTCTACTCGGACACTAGAGTCTGTCTTTAGAGAAGATAGCGCACTAGTTTCGTAAAGCGCTCCATCAGCTAACAAATACATAAGCTACAATTATTTGTGTTTAAATAGCATGTTTACCACTAGCAACACAAAGTACACGTTCACCATTTTTGCTCAGTTTTATTGCAAGCGAGGTAACAGGAAACTTGTTTCTCTGCCATTGAGCTACTGGCTCTCTATAATATGAAATGAATTACGTCCTGATCGAATTTAAAATGATACTTACTCTAAGCCTTTTTCCAATGAGTATGCAGTGATTTGACCGTTCTCACTACCAGCAAAAATGATATTCAAAGTTTCGTCATAGACCAATGTTGTCAAGGCATATGGGCCAGTAGGTGAAGCAAAGATCTGGCGTATTATATGATGAGCAAATAAATAGACCTATTCTCTCCTTCTCTTACCTCTGATTTTGTACCAAGATGGAAACCGCGAATGCTACCGTCGCCTAAAGCAGCTATGACCATTTTGTCCTCAGTACCAACTTCTACTGGATCTATGATAAACCAATGTCAGTATTTTAGAATGCATGTACAAGAGAGAGAGAGATACAAATACCCAAGCTTTCCTTTGCTGCAGGTTGGTAAGATGATGGAAGTTTGGCCAATATAATCTTGTTGACAGGACATTGGTATTTTCCTAATGTAGCAATGACTGAGGCAGTACCACAGTTCCACAACCTGATTGTCCCGTCACGGGAGGATGCTATAGTGAATGTGAATATACTATGTTATATATATATATATATATATATATATATATATATATATCATTATACTAACATATTATATTTCTTCCTTTCTCAACAATGGCTGTGCTTGTAATTGCTATACATGATTTATAATGTGTGAGATAGAAAGAGATAGAGGCAAGCATAAATGTACCTGAAGTGTGACCTCTTAAAGTGACAGGATTACTGCCATCGATTACAGACCATATCTTGAGTTGAAAATCAGCACCACCAGTCAACAAGACAAGATTGCTTGGAAAGAATTGAACCGTTGTCACGTCGCTCAGGTGTCCCTTCAAGGTAGTCTTTATGAAGGCTATATATAAATCATTCCGAATTTGTTCTTTTTCTATCTTTCTTACCTGAACTTTTGCCTCTGATAAATTACCCAAGAAAACCTCTGACCCACTAGCTGTCGCAAATAACTTGCCATTTGGAGACACATCAACACATGTAGGCTAAGTTTATATGTCAGTCTCTCTCTCTCTTTTAGAATAATCCAAATTATTCTTTTCATCTTACTCGGGCTTTCTCAGCTAAAATTATTTCATCTTTAGGCCCATATACAATGATATCTTTGGCACCGAGTTCTGAACATTCTACTTTAAATGATCGCTTTTTTTTTGTATCGTCAGTGTTATGCAAGACAACATCAAAAGAACTTACAGAGCCAAGTGAACTAACAGTGAACCCGTTTTTCCCTTCAAGCTCGTATTCTCCATTATCTTTCTTTATAACTTCGACTTGACCTTGAACACTTGGTTTACCTAATCACAATGTAAAAAATAAAGATCTGTTCAGATCGATCTTGGGCTGTCAAACCTGCCAGATAACAAGCGATCCAAAAGAATGAGTCCGAGACTTTGTCTGAAACGGCCTCTCGGACAACTTGGTCCCAATCAGTTTGAACAGAAATAAGTGGTAGCTCTATAGTTGACATTTTTATTTAGAATAAAAGAAACAAGATACTTTTTCTGTCTTTCTCAGCGGTATTTAAACTGAATTACGAACACGTACGCTTCAAAGAAGCATGAAAGAAGTCAAACTTTCATAGTCAGTTAAAAGTGCATTAAATATAGAATAAAGCACAAGGGTCTTGAATTTTAAAAGCTCTATTACATATCTGATGGTTTATTTACAAGGGAACAAAATCGTCACTCTCTTCTCGTCTTCTTTTTCTTGAAGCATCTAGCAAATTTTCAGACGCTTTATCTTCTTCTTTGGCCCATTCAAGAACAAGATGACGGCCATACAAGTGAATGTTTGCCATATTGTCATATACATTCTTGGCTTCTTGCTTTGTCATAAAGTCTAAGAAAGCAAAACCCCTGTGGCCACCTGTAAACTTTTTGGGTAAACGCAATGACTTCAATTGACCATAAGCACTATAATAAAGAGTGTTAATGCCAGATAAACTATTTACTTTGTATATCATTCTTACCCAAATAGTTCTCGTAAATCTTTAGCTGTGGCTTCAAATGGCACGTTTCGCACAATAATTTTAGTTGTATCGGGTGTTTTTGATTTCTTTGTGCTCGTGGATGTTTTGTGATGTGATAGCTTGAGATCTAATGCGTGGTCATCGAGCATATACCCCTACGTGCGTGATATTGTGATTAGTTCTGATATAAAGAGGCATTTATTGCCATAGTTTCTAATTTACCTGCATTGCCTTTATTGCCTTTTCAGCATTTGCTTTGTTATTGAATTCTATGAAGCCATAGCCCATACTTAAGGTCTTTCCAGGATTCTTTGGGTCAGGTTTGACATTAATACGAGACGATCTATAGCCCTCGATTCCTTTGAAAGCATTACGAAGAGATTCAATGGTTGTATTAAAGTTGAGATTCTTGACAAAGACTGAAGTAATATCATCATCGGCATTATCTTCATCGGCTCCAAGTAGTTCAGTTGCACTCTTTGGCTTCTGTTCAATCTCCTCTTCCTTTTCTTCCTTCTTATCTTGCTTAGCATCACCACGCACAAACTTATCTTTAAACAGTCCACTGGGTGCTTTTTCCAAGTAAATTAGAGAGTCTTTGAAGCGACGATAAGCCAATGATCTAAATGCATTTCTTGCTTCACTTGGCTCAAGGAATTCTACTACTGCAATTGTCTTGGCTGGTGGCATAAGGACCTATTCAATGTGTTTGTTAGCTGCGAGCAATCAAACCAAAGCCATATCACTCACTCGACCCAATTCACCATATTTTCCAAACAGCTCTCTTATCTCGTCTTCTGTTGTACCGTATGGGATATTTTTAACCAAGATAATCGTCTCGCTTCTTTCTTTCTTGCCAAAGCTATCAAGTACAATACCATGTTTTTCAAAGAATTCCTTTGTTTCATTAACAATTTGTGTTTCTGCCAATGCAAGTCTGACAGCCATATTGTTAGCGTCCGCATTCAAGACATCGGATTTTGATATACCGAGGCGATCAGCAATAGATTCGGCAATGGCATCTGCCTATATTGAACAATACAAATTAGCCTATTACATAAATGCAAAATCACACAACTTACACTCATGTAAAGTGAGTTCCAATTAAAGTCGCTGCCAGCGAGATTTCTGCGCTTCTTTTCTTTTTCCTTTTTCACTGAACTCAATTTAGTACCATTCACTCCCACGATTTCTTCTTCTTTTGTAGGTGGTTTTTCTTCGCCAGGTATAATATGCAACAAGCGGCCCTGAAACGTCTTCATGTCCAGTGCTTCGTATGCTTTGACAGCATGTTCTGGAAGCATATAAGAAATATAAGCATAACCTTTTGACTTTTTGGTATCCTTTGCAATTGGCATATGGACTTCAGAGAGTGTTCCATACTTTTCAAACAATTGTTTCAAGTCATCTTCTGTACAGGCATATGTTAAGTTACGAACAAAGAGACGTCCTGTTTCGGCAATAGAATCCTTTGGATCTTTTGGTTTTTCACTTTCTTTATCTGTATCCATAGGATCATCTTTTACGTTATTTTCTACTACTTGTGCACTGCCATCTTCCATTTCAACATCCTCATCCTTTTTGTGTGCTTTCTTCTTATTCATTGGTAAATCTTGATACTCATCATCTGATTCGTTATGCTGAACTACTACTGTATCTTCTTCATCTTCTTGCTTCTCTGCTTCAGCTGAAGGCGCAACATCATCATTACCCCAAGTTTTGCCCTTAGATCGAGGCATCATGACTTCCAAGTATTCTTTCAATTTAGGATCATTCTTATCCGCATTCAATTGATTGATAAGCTCCTCGGTCTTTTCATTCTTTTTCTGTTTGGCTCGGAAAGCATCCGTTTCTTCTACTTCAAAATCATTGTTTTTGCTTTTCTTTTGCTTGCGGTCTTCCTCTCTCTTCTCGTGAGCTGAGGATCCTGGTGTATATTTACTCCATGGTCTTGGTAATTCTTCAGATCTATAAGCAATTGCCTTTTCAACCACAATTCTAGAGGTGTTTATAAAGGTATTGTTGAAATAATCGATAGCTGCCTGTGCAGCTGCTTCTGTTTTATATCCAATAAAGCCAAACCGCCGAGAGGTTCCTTGTCTAGATTAAAGTAAATTGATGAGAAAATGAGACTTGATATCAAGCAAGAGACTTACTTTGTTTTCATAAGTTTGGCATCTGTCACTTCTCCTTTCTTTGCAAAGTGCTCACGGAATTTTTCCTCTGACAACTCTTTTGGTAGATTCTTTACAATAAGACGAGACCTAATTATTATACAAGTAAGTTATGAGTATACATGAACAACAGCAAGATCTAGACTTTACATTATCTAATAAAGAAATAAGATCTTGTTCACGGAAATTCTCTGATACAACAGTAAAAGACAACAGTCACACCTACAAAGCAAGCCACACGAACAGCCCAGGCTGGTTACCTATTTTCTTTACCCCTTCTTTTTTTTAAGGAAACTTTAAACATGTCAGCCTTTGCTAGTAGGTTATTGCCCAAAACAAACAATGGCACAGGTGCATTTGTGCTTCAATGTCGCAAAATGGTCTTTAACTATTGTGAAAAGTGGGGTAGCAACAAGGGCATGATGTAAGGACCTATTTTTACTTAAATATTTTTATACTCACCCTGTTTAAATACAAGTGAATACATCAAGAAAGATTTAATCAAGTTTGCGACAGAGAATCCTCAGATCGAAATTGTTGTTGAACCTAGACCTGCACATCATCCCGTCATTCGTGGCTACTATTGTAAGATTTATATGATTTATGCAATCATTTGTTTTAACAGCATGTTTTTTAGTAAATGGTCGAGATAAAGTCATTTGCACACGCAACTTGTCTCCATCAGAGATTAGCAAAAAAGTACAACTCTTGAGAGACTCTAGCGGCGAAAAGATGAAGGATTTAACCAAGAAGCCTGTTATTTCTACTACTGAAAGTGTTCGTGGTATCTGGTCACCATTCCATTCGAACCCACATTCTATTTAAAAATCATATAAAAATAAAGTCTCTACTATTTGTAAATAGAAAGCTTCTCTTTCTCATTTTCATTTTTTTTTTTATAATGCAAGAAAACCAAAGCAGCTCTTTACCTTCAGTAGAAGCTATATTAGGACCTGCGTTAAACCAACTGAACAGAACATTAAAGAACGTGGCAGATAAATATGAAAAACTAACAGATCTCGACGGTGCACTGATTGAGTTCAATCGTTCATTTGGATCGTTTCTTTTTGGAATACAAGCCAATAGTAAAACAATACAATGGGAACATGTAAGTTTGATCAAAAGAAAGAATGATCCCTGCTTACACATGCTACATCAAGGCACCAACAGAGCAAATGCTTGAACATTATGCATCAACTCAACAACACATTAACAATAACAATATTCATAATAACACTACACCCATTGCCATATCAACAGAGAACAACAATAATACAACTATTCAACATGGTAAAAAAAAAAGCAAATAAACTTGTTGTTCAATACATGAACCCTTTCTCCTTCTTTTAGAAAACGTTTCCCCGTCCAATGTATCTATGCCTACTGTGACACCAAACAATGAATCGACAGCTCGCCCCAAAAAAAGAAAAAGTGCCATGGATCAACTTCCTTCCAAAAAGCAACGAACAGTATCCAAGGTAAGATATTGAGATGAGTTAACATTTAGCTAATACGTATATGTAGGCGCAGATTGATAAGGTTATCAGCAAGCTACCAGAGGCTTACCGTGGAAGAACGGTAAGATGATATGCTTTCAGCATAAAAATAATAACAGCTTTATACTTTAGGAATCAAATGCAAATATGCGAAAGGTATTAGAGGCATTAATATCGCATCCTGATGGACTGTAAGATCCTTTTTTTCTTTTATGCCATTTAGTCTAACAATAATATGTGTTATAGATCAAGGAAAGATTTGGTAAAGGTGACAAGCATTGCTCAGCCAAAAGTGATTAATTGTCTAAAGACATTAAGTAAAAGCAAATGTGTTACAGCTAAAAAAGTGGCGGTAAGTTATTTAAAGAGCTGTAATAGAGATGACAAACCTGTTAATGATGTTTATAGGGTCAATATGATACCTTTTGTTTAAACTAAGTTCAATAAAAAAATAATTAATATGTCAAACTTATAAAGTATATATTACTATGCTACAGGGTCTGCTTGCTTTCTCAAAACCTTAAAGATGACTGTCATGCAATCCTCATCCGTATCAGACCTTGTTTTCAGTGTGAGGAGCGGAGTTTCTTTAAATCGCTTTGGGTGGCTTATCAAGAAAGATGCTCGTTTGGGCATAATTACGCTTTCCGTGCCTGGACAAGCTTGATCCTTCTCTTCTTCACACAACAGGTAATGATCCATCCATCCATCCTAGACAACACATCGTCCATCCATCTAGTCCATCCATCCCTGATGCACGTAGTTATTACATAAAAGCTTGTTTTACGAGAAAAAGAATGTATAGCTTTTATTGAAACAAAAGGGAGAGCGATTCTGTATTACTTGGATTGGACAATGTTCAATTGAAACTTTTTATTTACTTTGTACTCTATAGATTATTAAATATGGTCAGAGTCTCCGTCTTGAACGATTGCTTGAACAGCATCAACAACGCTGAACGCCGTGGTAAGAGACAAGTTCTCGTCCGTCCTTCCTCCAAGGTCATCATCAAGTTCTTGTCCGTCATGCAAAAGCACGGTAAGTTCATTCGACAAACGAGATATGCAGTCCAGTACACGAGAATTCCGTAGTATAACTAGTTAAAGTTTCGCTTTTCCACAAACTTTGACCTTTAAATCTGCGGTAGAACAATGTCATTTTCTTACGCTTACTCAACTGATCCCGTGTTGAGTTTTGTCAAGAAACTGATACATTTAAACTCTTTAGGATATGCATATCTCTTCAATGTTTTGAACATATCTAACGTTTATTAGGTTACATTGGTGAATTTGAGGAGATCGATGACCACCGTTCCGGCAAGATCGTCATCCAACTCAACGGTCGTCTTAACAAGTGTGGTGTTATCTCTCCCCGTTTCAACATCAAGCTTACCGAACTCGAAAAGTGGACTGCCAACTTGTTGCCTGCCCGTCAATTCGGTTACCTTATCTTGACCACCTCCGCTGGTATCATGGATCACGAAGAGGCTCGTCAAAAGCACACTGGTGGTAAGATCCTCGGTTTCTTCTACTAAGTCTGCTGTAATCTATCATCTTTTTACAATAAAGTTGACTTGAAATACTAGAAGAAAGCAAATGTTTATTATCATCAACTAGATGATTGACAAAGCATATGGTTTACGATGGACTGCTTGTTGCTATAGAAACCAAGCGATTGTATAACTGCTTGTATTTCCTTTGTGAACTTTCTTTCTTTCTGTGCAGTCAGCAACTGAATGAGTGTATATTTTGTGTCTTCAAAATCGAGAGTATTGATATAGAATGAAATCTAAAAAAATAAAGAGAGGATGAACAACAGAGCCATGATGTGTTTTATCTATACCTTTTCGAGTAATTTATCCTGATTACCAGATTGAATAGCTTTAGTGAAAAGAGCCATTCTTTCTCTGTCCAAGCGACATGTCTGTAGCTGCTTTGTAAAGTGCTGATGATTAAATGAAGATGACTCTGGCATGCTGTCATCGTCAACATCAACCAATACACTTGTTTTTACTTCATTCTTTGTCATTGTGTCATTTTTTAAGGTTCTATATCGTAACCTTATCCATCTCCTTCTTCTTACAAAGGATCGCAAGTGCTTATAATTACCTAAAAAGGATAGCTCAGTTTACCATTGCATATTGGACTTAACTGGTTACCATGCCAATCTGCTCCATGAAACTTTAATGCATATTGCCATCCTGCTTCATCTACGTCACCTGTCATATCAATCATCCAATGTTTGCTTACCTGAACAACAAGATGAGTGATGTCTATAGAGTATTATGTATATATCAACCTTACCCATTGCCAAGTAGGATCTGGTAACTGATAATTATCAATATTCATGGGGGTAAACTTCATATCGGCATCACACCAAGGATTTGGATCGAATTGAAGTAGACTATAAAAAGAAAAAGTTATAAAAAGAAAAGACAATGTGATTATTGTATTACGTTTTTGAGCTATAGCCTACAGTCAATGAACTAGAAAGGTGTTAGATAGATAATATGACTGATATAAAAGAACATACCCTCTCTGACATTCATATAATACATCATATGCATATTCTTCTTTATCAGGATCATATGGAGGTAGAGGTGGTAGTTTCAGTGACTGTTGACTAGTTGGTTTATGCACAAGTTCTCTTAAGGATCGTCTAAGTCTGAATGGTCTTTGTAATTTGTAATGATCTTTTTCTTGTATTGACATTGTCATCACATAAAGGAAAGAAGCCCGCGGTTATTGAATCATTGTCTCTCCTTCCTTTTTCATTCTTACGTCAATAAAGTTATCTAAAGTCACATTTATAAACTGAATAAGAGACATGATTTTTTCTATTTCTTTTCCATGCTTAATACAATTCCATGCAGTGTGACACCTTTAAAGTAAATGTGTGATTAATGTAAACAAAAGCGTCAATAACAGCGTGTCAATAGAAGGCGATCTAAATCATTAGATGACATCTATTTTGATAAATTATACAATCCATATACAATCACTTTCCCTGTCACCAATTATACATCACGTCCTAATTTACCCAGAAGAAGACATAGTTTATATATAGAGTCAACTCAATCAGAATACTCACGCTTAGCTACCATTTATGGGTGGATAACCACTCATGCTATTACTACTAGTACTACAACTACAACTACCACAAACATGTAAGCATGATTTGCATTTGACCTTCAACGCCCCCTTTCTTTTTAATATCACCTCCCTTACTTTATCCTTTTCACATTCTCCAAACTTAGCATGCATAAAAGTCATCTTGAACCTGTACCGTCTTTGCCACCCATCCCAAATAGCAAATTCATCAAAAAATTTGGACGTTCACATAAGGAACAGGATAAGCTGTCTGTGAATCAAAGTAACACAAGCTATGCGCCCAAGGAACCGATCGAAAACGATCCACATTTATTTGATTTACTTCTAAATGATTCACTTCACTTTATTCATTATGGAAAAACAGACAGCACGGTAACCTCAGCCACTGTCGAGAAGTTGGTAGAAAAGTTGACAAGAGAGATGAATTATGACTTTTTAATGGACTTCTTTTTGACCTTCCGTCAGTACTTGACACCCATCAAACTCTGCAAGTTACTCATGTCAAGATTTCGATGGACGTTATTGGAAGAAACAGATGAACGTCAACTGATTCGAATAAGGTACCCTTAGAACCCATTTTTGCAATTGACTTACACTTGTCATGTAGAACCTTTGTCGTCATCCGTCACTGGTTGACTCATTATTGGACGCATGACTTTATGAATTCACATACACTTCGATTCATGTTATGCACCTTCTTAACCCAGCTTCGTACACATCCAGCCATACTTACCTCTCCTCGCAATGAACGGATCGTGAGCAACCTAAGAAAGATCATGAAGAGACAACGACGATTTTACCGCCATCTAGACACCGACGATCAACAACGTGAGCCAAGTTGGACGGGCAAGCTGGAACGTACGATCAGGAAAAGCGCCTCATTTTCAGTGCATAACCGTTCTCTTTTGTGTAAACCCTTTCATATGGATCTTTGTCACAGCAAGTTGCTTTCACTAATTACCCATCAGGATAATTACAAGTCCATCGTGCTCAAGTACCGCTCAGAGATTATTGCTCAACAGTTTTGTTTGATCGAAAGGGATATGCTACAGACAGTTAGCTGGGATGAGTTGATAGAACTGAGGTGGAGAAAAAAGGGTTCTTCGACAAGACATTCTGTTATTCAGGATACAAACTTGAAGGGAGTGGAGCTCTTGATTGACTTTTTTAACAAGGTAAAAAGAAATACATTTAGTAAAGCTTAGCTGCTCTGTAACACACACACACACACACACGTAGACATGTCAATGGGTTACTTGTGAAATTGTGCGCTCTACAGCACTGGAGACGCGTGTTCAAGTGATTGAAAAATTCATCCGTATAGCATTCAAATGCTACCAGCATCGTAATTATAGTACGTTGATGCAAATTTTATTAGGATTGCAGTCACCGGCTGTAACGAGGCTTGAGAGGACATGGGAACGAGTGAATCAGGTTCAAAAAGATTTACTCAATCAACTCAAGGAGCTGGCTAAACCTTTTAAAAACTGGAAGAACATAAGGGATTGCATGACAAAAGCGACAGAGGAAGTAACAGAGTCATTTGCTGTCGAATGCGTTCTTACTCAGAGTCTAAAGGGGTTTGAGCACGTTGACGGATGTATACCCTTTCTAGGTATGTTTTTATTACTTTTGTGACCTCATTCTCATCCTATCTATTAGGCTTATATCTATCAGACCTTGTCTTCTTGGCCGAGTTACCTACATTTATCAAAACCAATGCTGATACCAACAATGAAGACTACGTTGAACATGATAAAAAGCTATACGAGAGACTATGTCATCCTCTGGTAAACTATAACAAATTTCGTATTACAGGCAAGTAGCTGCGGCTTTTATTATTATTATTATTATTATGCTAACTACATATCCTTTAGCCTCAGTGATCAAACACGTCTTGACCTTCCAAGTGTTATCAAGGGCTTATAAATTTAAAATTCGCCAGCATTTATTTACACAGTTACAGACAGTGTCAATATTAGATAATTCACAAATAAGAGAGGCTAGCTTTTTATGTGAATGACCACTTTTTGGATTCACTAAGTTCTTTACTGCCTGCATTGTTCTTGTTTTTTATAAAGCAATCTCTAAAAGCTTGCATTTCCTCTTTACATTTTCTCCAGTCTTTGTTTTCATAATAGCATATCAGTACTCTTTCATTCTCTTGAAAGCAGCCTGTTTTCTCGATCCTTGCATTATAAGGATCCTCTTCTTCATTTGAATCTTTATTCATTACAAAAAAAAAGGTTTGGCTGGGGTCGCTCTTTTTATATTTTATATTTTATATTTTTTTTTTTCCTCTTCGCTCTTTCTTCTCGTAATGACAAGTTATATTAAATTCACGCCTATTTCTGGTTCCAAGAATGAAGATCCACTTTGCTATCTATTAGAGATTGACGAAGTAAAGATATTATTAGACTGTGGCTGGTCAGATTCCTTTGATATAGACAGTCTTTCAAATTTGAAAAAGTAATAAACCAAAGACAAACAAAAATAGTCCTAATGTGTGTGTATGTGTGTTTGTAGAATATCAAAACAGATCGATGCTGTTCTTCTTTCTCATAGTGACCTTGCTCATCTTGGTGCATATCCTTATGCACGAAGTCATTTAGGAATGACTTGTCCTGTTTATTCAACAGTACCTGTCGCTAATATGGGAAAGATGTGTATGTACGATCTTTACCAGTCCAAAGCCAATGAGGTAGAATTTAAGACGTTTACATTAGAGGACATTGATAATGCATTTGAAAAAATCGTTCCACTCAGATATTCTCAACCATTCAGTCTGACAGGTTAGAAAAAAAGAAACTGGACTAAAAGTAAGCGTGTTTATATCCTTTTGTATATAGGAAAATGTCAAGGTATTACGATCACAGCCTATGCAGCAGCACACACCATTGGTGGTACGATTTGGAAAATAAAGCAGGACACAGATGAAATAGTATATGCTGTTGACTTTAACCATAGAAAAGAATCGTAAATATTAAGTGTAAAATCTGGATGAGAGAAAGACTGTATATATTGATCATTATTTTAGTCATCTGGATGGAACCGTATTGCACTCGGGTGGTGTCGTTCTCGACTCTCTCACTCGTCCTTCTTTACTCATCACAGACGCATACAATTCACAAGTCGTTCATCCGGCTCGTAAAGACAGATATGCCGCCATGTTTGGTAAGGATATTTAACAAGATAATGATTACATACTTATGCTTATTAGATACCATGCTAACTTCCTTAAAAAATGGTGGATCTGTCTTGTTACCAACTGACTCATCAGCGCGTGTATTGGAACTATCCTATCTTCTAGATCAGTATTGGGCCCAAAACGGACTAAACTATCCCTTGATCATGCTTTCAAACACAAGCTATCACACAATTCATTTTGCAAAGATTATGCTCGAATGGATGGGCGAAGAGTTGACGAGAAGCTTTTCACAGACACGAGAAAATCCATATGAATTCAAATATGTAAGACTATGTCACAAAATAGAGGACTTGGACAAATATCCTGGACCCAAAGTCGTCATGGCTAGTCATCATAGCTTAGAAACAGGATTTTCTCGAGAGCTTTTCCTGCGTTGGATGACAAGCGATCAAAGAAACAACAATACCCTCATCTTGACAGATCGTTCAGCGCCTGGCACACTTGCACGCCGACTCTACGATGACTGGGAAGCAAGGACGACTGAGCCTGTCATAACAGGAGCAAATAGAACCAAGGTTCCTGTGAAGCCTGCGATCACATATGAAAATGTCTTTGATTTAAAAGTCTACAAGCGTGTTCCTCTCGAAGGTGCTGAATTACAAGAGTACGAGTCAGCTCAGCGAACAAAAGCAGAGAAAGATGCAGCACAGGCAGCCTTAATTGCAAGAAGTAAAATTATCATGGAAGAAGATGAATCTGACAATTCGGATATTGATGAAGCAGATGAAGATATCGAGGGTCTTTTGACAAGACAGTTTGATCTTTATGTTCGTGATGCAGGAAAGTCAGGCGGCTTCTTTAAGCATGCACAGAGTTATCGTATGTTTCCCTATGTGGAGAAACGAAAAAAGATTGATGATTATGGTGAAGCAATTCAAATTGAGCACTATATGAAGAGTTCAGAATTGGAGAGAATGGAGCAAGAGAAGAAGCGAATCGGCCAAGGAGCTAACTTTGGAAAGGAAGATGTATGAATAGACAGTTGCATACATAATTAAACAAGACTAATGATGTGAATTGATAGGACATGCAAATAGATCTCCAGGAACCTATACTTCCAGGCAGAGATGAATCACCCACGAAATATATCTCAAGCGACGAGACATTTTCGATTCGATGTCAATTAAGATATGTTGATTTAGAAGGTCTCTCAGATGGTAGATCTATGAAGACCATTCTGCCCCAGATAGCTCCCAGAAAGCTAGTAAGTTAAAGATGAGCCATGACAACGAGTTACTTATACTTTACAAAGATTATCGTTCACGGCTCCAAGTCGTCTACACAAGATCTTGAATCTGCCTGTCAAGGGATTGAGTATTTTACAAAGGAGATATTCACACCATCTGTTGGAGAAGTACTTAATGTATCGGCAGCAACCAATATCTACAGAGTCAAGCTAACTGACAGCATGGTCAGCTCTCTTCAGTTCTCCAAGGTAATGGACCAAAGTTTGTTTTTCTATCAAGAGCTAACAATAACCAATACATAGTTGGATGAATACGAACTAGCCCGAGTTGTAGGACGTATTCACTTTCCTGAAGATTCAACCACCCCTTCATTGGACGTGAGTATGGCAGATGAACCAGCTCAGTATGAGCCACCAGTATTTGTGGGGGATGTTCGTTTATCAGAGTTTAGAAAAGTATTACAAGCAGAAGGAATTCAGGCTGAATTTAAAGGTGAAGGTATTTTGGTCTGTAATGAACGAGTTGCTGTCAGAAAGGTAAGATAAAGATAAAGAAAAAAATGTCGAGATATTGATATTCAATTTTCAGACTGGCACTGGACAATTGTTGGTAGAAGGAGTGCTATCAGCAGATTACTATAAAGTTAGATCATTACTATACTCTCAACATGCAATCCTGTAGATATGTTTTTGAATTATGTTTTGAGGGAGGACCTGATTTTTGTTTAAAAATATATATAAAGAACTTGCTTTTATTTACACAAATAGCATTCCTTTTTATTATTATTATTATTAAAGCTTGGTTCTCAAGAGCTTTACAACCTTGACTTGAGTATATTCTTGAAGGGCATATTTACCAAGCTCTTTACCAAAGCCAGATTGTTTATAACCACCAAATGGAGTAGATTGATCAAATACGTCATAACAGTTAATCCACATAGTACCAGCCTTCACTTCATTTGTCACTTTGATAGCAACATCGATATCCTTAGTATATACACCACCAGCTAAACCATATTCAGAGTCATTAGCAAGTTCGATTGCTTCATCAATGTCTTTGAAAGTGCCAATGGCAACAACAGGACCAAAGATTTCTTCTCGCATGATACGCATATCATTATGGCAGTTCACAAAGACTGTAGGTTCAATGTAGTAACCTATTTTGCCCCAACGCTTTCCACCATAAGCTACCTTGGCTCCTTCCTTTTTGCCGATCTCGATGTAGTTCAAGATCTTTTCAAATTGAGATTTGTTGATCTGAGGACCTTGGAAGGTATCTTCATCAAAGGGGTCACCTATCTTGATCTTCTTGGCTTCCTCAATGAAAAGCTCCACAAACTTGTCATGAACAGATTCGTGAACAAAAATACGAGAGCCAGCATTACAACTTTGTCCGTGATTGTTAAAGATACCACCACAGGCCCAATAAGCGGCACTTGCAAGATCAGCGTCAGCACATACTATTTGAGCAGACTTGCCACCCAATTCAAGTTGAAGCTTCTTGAGGTTACTACCAGCACTTGCTTCCATGATCTTACGGCCGGTGAAGGTTGAACCTGTGAATGCCATCTTGCTTACTTTTGGATGAGCAGTCAAATAAGCACCTGTTGTGTGTCCAAAGCCTGTGATCACATTGACGACGCCCTGAACGTAGAAATAGAAAGGGTGAGTATAATAGGCCCATGATTACTCTTTTGAACTTACAGCAGGAAATCCAGCTTCCTTGACGAGTTCAGCAAATTTCAAAGTAGACAATGGTGTAATTTCAGAAGACTTCATAACAACTTAGAAACGCGTTATTAAGCACTCTTGTCTTTTTTTTTTTTAAGTATACAACTTACTGCAGTTACCGGCTGCCAAGGCAGGAGCAAACTTCCATGCAGCCATCATCGTAGGATAGTTCCAAGGAATAACAGCACCGACAACACCAAGAGGTTCGTGACGAGTATAACACAGCTTGTCAAATGTAGTGTCAATGGTCTTGCCGTGGATCTTGTCAGCCCAACCAGCGAAATAACGATAGCAGTTGATAGAATCTGTAACGTCAACATCACGAGCAATGACAAAGGATTTACCATTATCGACAGCATCAAGAGTAGCAAGCTCATCCTTATCGCGTTCCATTAGATCAGCAAGCTTGTTTAAGAGACGTCCACGTTCAGCAGGAGCGACCTTGCGCCAGGTTGTGTAATAACATTGATAAGCAGCATCAACAGCAAGGTTGACATCACTTTCATCAGCAGAGTGAACCTTACAGAGAACTTGTTCATTTGCAGGATTGATAGTTTCAATTAAAGGACCACGACCGGGAACAAAGTCATTGTTAATGAAAAGTTGGGTATGAACTAGCATAACGTTTAGGCCCTGTTTTATATAATATATACATGTATATATTACCTTTGATTGTCTTTCCGTTGGATAAGCTAATGGTTTGAATATCGGATTGTGTCATTCTTTATGAAAAAGAGATAAGAAAAAAGAGAGAGAGATGAAAAGACTGAATTAGATTTGTTAACACTTTAGCCCTTTTTATATATCATCCGAACCTTGTTTCACACAGACCAAGTTGCATCACTTTGCATTAAAGAAAGCAAAAGAGGTTCCTGTTTCAAGCAACTTTACATGGAAAAAGAAAGCAAAGACGTCTGGTTTATAATGCACAAGGTCAAATGAGGTTGGATTCATTATAACGGATTTTATTTTTAAACAAGGGGACGTTTTGAATAAATTTATGCAAAGCGGCCAATTACTTTCTGACTAATGAAATGGCTGATTTGCCATAGTTTTTCGTGGGAAGAGCCAAGTATGACAAATCTTTGTTACACGGCTTACTTTATACTCTACCAATTTAGGAGAATATGCTTAAAGACAAGAGAAATCAACATAAACCTACCCGGCTCTACTTATGTTTGTTATGGGGAGCTGTTTATACAAGCTTATTTTAATAATACATAGATAATAGACAAGTTCATTAATCGGTTTGACAGTACTTCCGATACCTTCATGCTCAAAAAAGGATAGTCTAACATGCTTGTTACAATACGACTAATAAATATTTATCCAATGACCACCGTTTTAAGGATATAAGGTTTATTTTGGTTATTAAAAATCTTTCCTAAGCGCCTCTCAGGCATGCTTCCAAGTCTAGTTTTATCTATATTTCTACAACATATAAGGACTTTTAAGCGACTGCGATACTAATCTTGGCAGCTTTATACAAGAAGGAAAGCTTCCTTTTACCTTTCTTGCTGGTTGCTCACCAGCATTAAGAATAAAAATGTTATTGAAAAGGGAATCAGTAACTCTTTTCGGGGCAGTAAGGCCATTCTTTTCTTTTTTACAGATCAGCTCTGACCATGTCAGTATCTGCATCAGAGGCATAACAGCTTAAAAACATTTAAGATACTTCAGTGGAATAATTTGTTAGTTCAAAATAGAGCTCATAATGGTGAAGGGACAATTGCCTGTGCTGCATAAAAGTCGGACAAGTCAACAACATACCAAAGGGAATATATTGTTGAAGAGCTTTTATAGAGGAGAATGTTGTCAATGTGATTATATATATCATTATCTGGTTGTGACATGTAGCAACTTGACTTGGTTTAGAAAGAGATAGAACGTACGTTTTAATCTTGTCATCATGTTTATGTTTATCCTGATAATCTAAAGTAGTATAGCTTAAACATCCAAAGCTCAAGTGACAAATAAGCAAACATTAAATAATATGAGGCACTTTTTGTTGAATAACTCTCTTTCTCTTTCTCTCTTAGAAATAAAGATATAAACATAAACATCATCTGTTATTCCAAGAATAAACAAACCTGATATATAAAAAAGAACTATGGGAGTTATAACCCTTTTAGCAGAGAAGTGCAACCTTATAGCAGTGATGCGCGGTCTTATGACGAAAGAAAGTCGACGTATTTAATGAGATTGGCCATTATCTTTCAGTACAACATACATTCTATTATCCTTTCATATCTACAATCCCGCGACTAAATTCATGCCCGAATCAGTCAGACATCATGACTGTGCCCATTCTCTGTCTGAGGTTAAAGAAGCGGACTTAGTTCCCTTTATTTGTTCTTTGTGTACACGCGTACCTCTGCTTTTTTCTTTTCTTCTTTTTCTTGCACAATATGACTCCAACCCCTATTCAAGAATATCCTGTACATGGCCTTATGCCCAAACAGGACACCCAAGCAGCAAGCTTTATCAAAAAATACCCACAGTATGACGGTAGAGGAACAGTGATAGCTATTCTCGATACAGGTAAATATAAAACAATAGGAGATAAGATATTTATCCCTTATCCATTTTTGTCTATTTAGGCGTCGACCCAGGAGCAGCAGGCATGCAGGTATAGTAACATATAGTCATGAGAGGATGTCTTATTAAAATCGATACTACAGGTTACAACAGATGGAAAACCAAAGATTATTGATATCGTAGACTGTACTGGTGGAGGTAAATTATTTAAAAAAGAAAAGGTATCCAATTGAGAACGACATTAAGCCCTCTTGTCTAGGTGATGTGGATACATCAAAAAAAGTAAAGCCAACAGTTGAAGATGGTGTAAGCACCATACAAGGTTTAAGTGGACGCAAGCTAATTTTGGATAATTCATGGAACAACCCAAGTGGTGAATACAGAGTTGGTGTTAAGCGTGCATATGAACTATTCCCAACTGAATTGAAAAATCGAGTGAAATCGGTTAGTACACTCTTTCATTATTCGACTTCTCTCTCTCTCTTTTCTCACATTATACTATTAGGAACGTCGTCAAAACTTTGTCAAGAAGCAAGCTCAACTTTTGAGCGAAGCTCAGTATCGTCTTGCTGACTACAACAAAAAGACAGAAAAAGTAGACGAAGCTGAGAAAACTGAATTGGAGGCTCGTATCGAAGCATTAAAGGAATTAGACAAAAACTACGAGGACCCCGGACCTATTCTTGATTGTGTTGTCTTTTTTGATGGTAAAGATTGGCGAGCTGTCATTGACTTGAATGAAAGCGGAGACTTGCGAGGTAAATTGAGCTTGTTTCTTTAAAGGGTAATTGGAACTTAATATGGAAATTATTCTTTTGTAGGTCAACCTTGCTTAACAGATTACAGAAAAGAGCTACAGTATCACACATTTGGAAAAGCCGATTTACTCAATTTTTCTGTCAACATTTATAGCAATGGTGATGTTCTTAGGTAAGCAGATATAATATAGAGAGGCATCAGGTGAGTCATGAATTTACAACCACTGTAGCATCGTAACATTGTCAGGTAGTCACGGCACACATGTTGCTGGTATCACTGCTGCTAATTTTCCCGATGAGCCGGCGTTAAATGGTGTATGTATCAAGCGAAAAAAAGAACAAAAAGGCCAAAATTTACTAAATATGTCGATTTTTACGATTTAGGTTGCCCCTGGTGCACAACTCATCTCTCTCCGCATTGGTGATGCTCGACTTGGATCAATGGAAACTGGCCCTGGTTTGACTCGTGCAGCTGCTCATCTGGCGATGCATAAGGTTGACTTGGCAAACATGTCCTATGGTGAATCAAGTGGATTGCCTACCGATGGACATTTCATCCAACTGTTAGCTAATGAAGCTATTGGTAAATCTGGCTGTATCTTTGTCACTAGTGCTGGTAATGATGGACCCTGCTACAGTTCAATCGGTGCTCCTGCTGGCATGGATGAATCCTTTATTACTGTCGGTGCCTATGTTAAGCATGCTCAGATGCAAGCTGAATATGCCTTGCTTGAATCAGTCAATGAGCGTCCATTCACCTGGTCTTCAAGAGGACCCACAACAGATGGCTATCACGGTGTTGACATTTATGCCCCAGGAAGTGCCATCACAAGTATTCCTGTTTATGTTTTAAACAAGCTTGATTTAAAGAACGGAACTAGTATGTCCAGGTAAAAAACAATAACCATAGAAAGCAATGGCCTCTGACTGTGTATTTCATTAGCCCTAATGCTTGCGGTTGTATTGCATTGCTCGTTTCAGCCTTGAAGGCCGAGAAACTGGAATATACACCTTATCGACTAAAGAACGCTATCAGACAAACAGCTAAATCAGTAAATGACCCTCTTAATGTTGGTTTTATTCAAGTAGAAAAGGCATGGGAATACCTTGAAAACTACAAGGATCGTCAAGATTTGGATCTTTTGTATAGGGTAATAGTACAAAAGAGAGGCGTTCAGCGTGGTATCTACTTGCGTGAGATTGAGGAGACGAGCAACGTTCAGTACATCAACACAAAAATTCAGCCCAAGTTTATGGGTGAATTTGACCCAGAGAATCCAAAGTATAATACAGCCAAATTCAATTATGAAGCACGTGTGGCTCTTATTGCTACAGAGACTTGGATCACTGTCCCTGACTATCTCTACATGCATTCTGGTGGCAACGCTTTCCAAGTCAAGGTTGATCCTACCTCTTTAGCTAGCAACAAGATTCATTACGGCGAGGTTTTAGGCTATGATACAGCCGCTCCTGATCGTGGACCCTTATTCCGTGTACCAGTTACGGTTATCAAGCCATTGGTACCCAAAAACGGTTCAATTGAGTTCAAGAATACGGAATTTGAACCTGGTTACATTGATAGAAACTACATTCATGTTCCTGAAGGCGCTACCAACGTTGAGCTAGTGATCAAGTCTCGTGCTCCTGTTGAGACATCCCCTGCTCGATTTATGCTTCATCTTCTCCAACTTGTTCCAAAGCAAAATCAAAAGGGAAAACACGCCTTTTCGATTCTCTTGGGCGATGGATCATTTGGAAACCCAGCCTCTGAAGAGCAAACAATTTCTAGACGATTATCTGTTCGTCCTAATCTTACCCTTGAACTTTGTCTTGCCCAATTCTGGTCTGCTCTTGGTAAACATACTGTCGACATCAGCCTCAACTTTCACGGAGTACAAATCGCTGGAAATTTGGCTAATGGTCAAGGCACCATTCGTTTAGAACCTCAACTCACTCGTTTGGAAATCTGCTCACCTCTTCGTAAAGAAGTGGGCGTAAACCCTAGCGTTTCTTTTGACAAATTGCGCAAGTACATCCGCCCTGCTGAGGCTACCATTACACCTATGGATGCTGAACGCGACTTACTTCCTACCGGTCGTGTGCTCTATCAACTTGTACTTCGATACAACTTTACAGTTGATTCATCTACTTCTGTCATCCCTCGATTCCCTCCTGTTATGAATCAGCTCTACGAACACTTTTTGGCAGGCGTCTTTGGCATTGTGTATGACGCTAACTGCAAGATTGTCGGCTACTTGGACGTGTTTGATCACAAGATCAAACTTGAACAAAAGGGAGAATATACAATTATGCTTCAACTTTCGACTGAAGAAGAAAACGTACTCGAAAAGTTAAAGGGAACAGTTTGTGAATTGGATTTGGATTTAAAGACGGTCAACTTCAATACGTATACAAACATTGCTGATGTCTACAAGAAGGACAGTTCAACTGCAACTAAAACCAATTTAGAGCGCAAGGACTTGACCGTGCTTTATATTGCAGCACCTACCGGGCAGGATGCCTTGCCCAAGGAGGTTAAACCAGGAGATGCTCTTGTCGGTAAATTAGATTTTGTCAGTAAGGTAGAGGGTGGTCAGTACACAGCCATTTACACCGTTCCTCCATCACCTGCTGAATCAAAATCAGACAAGGAAAAGAATGAAAAGCCTACGGAAGAGGAAATTGAGCAGCAACTGAAGGACGCGACGCGTGACCTGGAGATATCCTATCTCAAGAAATTCGAAGCTGATTCAGCTGCTTACAAAGCCCTTTTATCCAAGATTGAATCACAATACGTAGATGATATTGCCTTTTTAGAGTTCAAGCTGAGCCGTCTCTGGAGCACTTCAGGCAACTCAGAAGTCGAAAGCTTGATCACACCTGGCAAGTTGAGCTCATCTGAAGCAAAGGAAATCATCCAGATTACGGATGCCATCCTGTCCAAGATAAACGAACGAGAACTGTCTGAATTTTACGGCTTGAAGGAACCTGAAAACGAAACGGACGAACAAAAGAAGAAGCGCAAACAAAATGATCAAAAGAAGAAACAGTTGGTCAACGCTCTTAAGCATAAGGCAATGGCCTATGCTGCCACACTAGACGATGAAGCTAATGTTGAACCCTTCAAGGCTACCGTCATGGCACTTCAACAATGGACCTCTGACGACAGTTCAAGCAATTTGACTTCGCTATTGCTCAAGGTGAAGCAGGAGCGTAAAGCTGGCCACCCAGGTAATGCTCTTAAAGCCATCCAAAAGTACCTGTCCGAAGCTTCGTTTACTTCTTCAAGTGTGAAGGACATTAGTAAGGTATGGAAGGTCCGTAATGAACTTTACAAAGAGCTTGGTTGGAACTTGTGGTCCGAGTATGATGACAAGTGGAGTGTTATTAGACAACCACCTTATGGATATGCTCTCTTTTAATACGGTTGTGTTTACACTATACATATAATAAAGACATTTATTACGTTTGATTGAATATATTTACAAAAAGATTAGAGTATGTTTAGAATGTGTCTACACTACACTTGTGGTGGTTGATGAAGGCTCTTCATATCTCGGTGTATATTCAGGCAGGTCAAGGTCCACATTGACAGCATCATCGCCTCCGTTCCCAACGATGGTTCGGCTGTTCGACTGAGATGGTTCTGTTTCTGTATATATGAAGTCAGTAGATAAGGATGTGTCAGGTATAGTAGTTGAGGGGTAATCTGTGATGATGATGGGAAATTCAAGTACTATAGGTTCAACGTCCATGGTAGGTAATTTGTTAAAGTGTACTGTCAGTCGACATTGATGGTTCACCTCGAGAAAAGGGTCGAATTGGTGAGTGCGTACTGATCTGACTTTGGAATTTGTGCTGATAGATAAGGGAGTTCGAATGAAGTGAGTATCAGAGTATTCTGAAAATGAGGGCATATGATACACTGCTGAAGGAAATCTTGTGACAATAGGAGGTAAGTTTTGAACTCCCTGTTTGGTACAAAATCTGTTTACAAATATATATTTAGCCATCTTAAAATGCTTATTATACTCTCATTTTACCTGTAATTTTCTATTTCCTCTACAGCCAACTCAATCCTATCTACTTGCACTCTTTCCTTTTCTACACTACAACGAAAGGCGATTACTATTTCACCTGATTGTATAGCAGCAGCCTTGGGTAACTCAGCCGACCACTCAAACCATTCTTTTACACCAGAATACTCCATCGTGGGAATCATAGCACTCGGACTTGGAAGATAATGTCTATGGATCGTCACTGTCTTATGTGTCTTGTATTTTTTGAAAAAGGTTCCAGCTGAGAAATTAGCAATAAGGGTATATTCTACAAAGGCGTGACGGGTTCTGCTGCTAGCAGGCAAGTGAGAAGGTAAATGTAATCCAAAGTCGATTGATTCTTCACCAGAGAAGATGAGCTCTTTTTCTACTTCACAAATGGGCACAACTGTATGTATCCTTGTACTTGTTGAATCATCCATATCGCCAGCAAATACAGAAGGAAGAGCAGATCGAGGTACTTCGATGTCGATACCCGCTTTACCCACAAATTGAAGTGTGACTCTATTCCACTTTATCTTTCTATCATAAAAATGAACAGTTCCTAATAGCTTTGTTCTCACTTGAGACATTGGATTGTCTCTACTTGCTGGACCGATAAAATAGACTGGTGAATCATCAATGACAAGGTCAACTGGGATATGTTTCCCAAGGGGATTGTCTTGTGTGAATCTTTTCATTATTTAAGAAAAAAAAAAAAGGAAAGAAAAAAAAAAAGAGCGGAAAAAATAAAAGAGGGAAAAAAAAAGGTGACAAGGGTAAATGTGGGACAATTCAGTGAAAAAAGGTAAAAAGAAAGATGGAGTGCAATTTGTGTAAGTAGTTACACCAAATGCAGTCCTTGTTATGGTATAGCACATACGTGTGTGCGTGGGTATGTGTTTGCCTTATTTAAATTTACAAGTTTTCCTCAGATGAATATCTCTTTGCTCTTCACTCTGACCTTCTTGGTGTAATTTCCAAATTTGTATTTTTTTTTTTTTTTTTTTTTTTTGCAAACACTTAAACTTCATGAAGGTTATGGCTACTTCTTTCTCCTTTGCTTCAACAACCATAGTCTTTCTTAACTGCTTTGCAACTTGACACACTGAGCATTGTAAAGGAATAAATATGTAAACAGTGCTATATTGTTTTCTTTTTATTAAAAAGATATGAGCACAATAAATATAAATACAAATTGGATTTGCTAAAGGAATGCGAGAAAATGAATGAATGATTATGTTACAACTAATAGAGGATACGTGTCTGGATATTGGACGGTGTAGCAACCAATGCGTCATAAAGTCCTTTAAGGTCTGTTATATTTGCTATATCTGCCATTACATAAGCTATGTTGCCTTTTGAGTCAGAATGTTGCTTTTCTACATTATGATCAGCAAAGATTCGGTTGATTTCCTATTTATGATCGATTAGGCATGTTTACATAATAAATATACTCTTGCTACCTTTAATACTCCAGGTATATTACGATGAATATACAACACACGGACAGTACTGTTATCTTCTTCTCGAATAGCTCTCAGATCCACTTCCGGAAAATTGACTGCTCCAACAGAAGTGCCATCATTTATATACTTGATCAATGCTTGAGAAACTTCTAGACCAATCATTCGTTGTGCTTCCTCTGTGGATCCACCAATATGAGGTGTTAGGATGACATTAGGACATGATATCAATTCTGGATATTCATTAAAGTAAGGCCCATTTGAGGCTGGCTCTTTTGGAAATACATCAATCGCTGCACCTCCAAGATGACCTGATTTAAGATATTTGACAAGCGCAGGGATTTGAACAACGGTGCCACGAGCATTATTTATAAGGTAAGCGCCTTTCTTCATCTTTTGCAGTTCTTGTTCGCCAATCATATTCTTTGTTTCTTCCGTTTCCGGTACATGGAGAGTAACAAAGTCAGAGATAGCTAATAATTCATGCAGGCTGTCCACAGGTTTGGCTTGTCCAAGGGGCATGATTTGAATCACATCGTAGAAATAAACAGTCATGCCCATAGCCTCCGCCAAAACGGACAATTGTGATCCGATATGTCCGTAACCGACAATACCCAGCACTTTTCCACGAATTTCGAAACAGTTCTTTGACACTTTATTCCAGACACCAGAATGCATTTCGTTATTGCGATCGCCCAGATGACGTGCAAGTGTAATTATTTCACCAATAACCAGTTCTGCAACAGAGCGAGAATTACTGAAGGGAGAGTTGAAGACAGCAATCTATAGGATGCATATCAGTAATGTGCTCATTATTTGTTCTTTCTTTCTTACTCCTTGATTAGCTGCTGCTTGAAGGTCCACTTGATTTGTACCGATACAGAAGCAGCCAATGGCAAGTAGGTTTTTAGCTTGTTCAAGCACTTGCTTTGTCAATTTTGTCTTGGATCGTATACCAATGACATGAGCGTCTTTAATCTTTTCAAGCAATTCATCGCCTACTAAAGCCTTTGCATAAGCCTCAACCTATGAAAAAGAAAAAGGGTATGGTTTATATACTGCGATAAAAGAATGCGTATATATATATATATATATACCTGATAGCCCTGTTTCTTGAATGATGCTATAGCTGTTTCATTGATATTTTCAAGAAGCAAAACCTTGACTTCATTTGTATTGAAAGGACGAAGTACTTTTGGTCTTGATTGATTAAATGAACCTGAGCGCATATGTTTTGATTTCGTTTGTTGATCTTTTACAGAATTATTAGCGTTGACCATGATTTTATTACTATTAAAAGAAGAAAGAAAGAAAGGAAAGAGAGGTGGATTTATATATACGTGAAGTGTCCATAGATTTTTAATCATAGATCTCAGATGCAGAAATTGAACGATCTTTGGTTACGGAGTTTAGTCAGATAACTATTGATATGCCATATTGAGTTTTTAAGAGTCATATTGATGATAATCATTTCGGCAATGAAGCATTAACGTCACATCTCTTTCTATCACTCCTTACCTTCCTCTTTTTCTTTATATGAAAAAGAATGACTAAAAGGAACGACTCTTCATTGGTAGCTGAGATCTACACTTGATTATCAAAAACCTTCTTTTGCATTTCTTGTAAGACACAAACACGTAATAAATTCTAATAGGAGATTATGTAAAGATGGGCTTAGGGTAAATAGACAGACAGAAAAAAAAAAGGGGGGGAACTTGCTTCTTTTGTAAATTATCATGTCTCATTTTAACATAGCTTATTATTAGAATGAGGTAAATAAATGAGGCATTGTTACTATATAAGCTACATGCTGTATTCTGTTTATTTATTTAAGCCATAGCCTTTAATTTATAATAAGAGAAGCTTTGACCTAAGACCTTTATTCATCTTCTTTTTCTTGATTTGTATGCCAGTTTAAACAAAATTATCAAAGATCTATCAGCTATCCAATCAAATGCAGTGGATTAAACGTAACCTTACAAGATCTTTATGTTACTGTATGATTAAAGAGACCCCGAAAGTATCTCAAGAAAGAAAATCCAGGGACAACCATCGCATAACTGGAGTATAAGCAATTCATATCAAACTGATGAGAATTATTTTTTGCTGTTTTAACAAAGGAACAATAGAGCATATATTGCAGAACTATGTAGGTCCTGACATATATCCATGAAGCGGGTAAAACGAAGCAGTGCAACGATATGATTGGGTACAAAAGTGGCTTGAGTTTCACAACAAATTGCGTCTTTCTGTTTGAGCTAGCCTTTCATTAAACCAAAGTATAGCTTGGACGCAATATCCCGCAACTGGCTTAATTAAAGCTATTTTTAGTGTCTTGAAGAGCTTGGACAATAAAGCCGCGCAAAGCACTTTTTTTTCAGAAATAATTCACTGGCCAAAGTTGTCAGGTAAATTGGTACTTGATTATTCCCGAGTAAAAAGAAATAATAGTATACAGTTGAACTGGGAAATACCATATAATCTACTATCACCATTTCTCTGTCATGTCAGATAATAATCATAGAGATGACAACAATAGCATAAATATCCATGTTAATGACATCTGAATACCAGTTATATTGTTTTTCCAAAAATTATTGACACTGATGCCAAGAGTAAAATTCGCGATCGTTAAATTCTATTGTCACGTTTACCATTGATTGATTTCGCTTGCTGACAAATTGAATGTCGTATATGTAGAAGCTTTGTCGTGTATATTAAGCATGAAAGCACTGTC